>JASDQU010103242.1:91323-101370 GCA_032191745.1 Picea mariana | reverse complement strand
CAAAGTGAAGTGTTTTCACTGTCACAAACATGGGCATCTCACTACTAACTGTCCATAGAAGAGAAAGAACAAGACGGTTGTTGGAGCTACAACTGGTGAGGCTCTTGTCTCACAGTTTGAACTTGACTTCTCTTTGATTGCATGCATGGCTTCAAATGCATCGAAATCGGTGTGGTATTTGGATAGTGGCGCTTCCTACCACATGACGGGAGATAAAGATTATTTCAGTGACTTGGAGGAAAAATATCTCAGAATGCATATAGAGATGAGCGGCGATGGATGATACAGTGTGACTGATATTGGTAACATAACCTTTTAGAGGGAGTCAGGTAAACCATTTTTTTTAAAAAATGTTATGCATGTTCCAGGTCTAAAGAAAAACCTTGTCTCAGTCGCAATGTTGGAGGATAGAGGCTATGATGTTGTTTTTAGTGGTGGAAAAGCCTACCTGCGACATAAAGCAACGGGTCAAGTCAACAAGATAGGGATTCGAGTTAAGAATCTCTACATGTTGAAGGTAGATGGTTGTGATGCCATGATGGGCAAGGCAGAAAAAGTGGTGAGATGGGATGAGGACGAATTATGGCACAGGCGATTGGGATTATGGAGCCTTGAAGATCATGCAGCAAATATCTACTGGACTTCCAAGGGGAACACTTGCTTAGTTAGATTAGTGCAAGAGGTGCACTCTGGGGAAGTATGTAAAGTCCACTTTTCACGAAAAGGAGAACTGTGCTTTGGTGATCCTGGAGAGAATTCATACAGACGTGTGTGGACCATTCTCGGTTGCTTCAACAGTAAAACATAGGTATTATTTTATTTTTGTTGATGACTTTTCTCGTAAATGTTGGATATTCTTCATGCAGAAGAAGGATCAAACATTCTCAAATTTGTATGAGTTTAAAGAATTGGTGGAGAAAGAGTCGAGGAAGCAAGTGAAGGCTCTAAGGAGATATAATGGTGGAGAATACATCTCTAATGAATTCAAAGACTTCTGCAACAGAGAAGGAATTCAAACAGAACTCATAGCGCCTCATAACCCACAGCAAAATGGGGTCGCAGAGAGAAAGAACAAAACGATCGTGGGTGCAGCTCGAGTGATGTTGCATGATCAGGGCCTACCAATGCATTTATGGGAAGAAGCATGCAATACTGCAGTTTATGTGCAAAATCATTGTCCTCATGGAATACTTGGCATGAGTACACCTGAAGAAGCTTTCACTAGTAATAAACCTGATGTTTCTCATTTTAAAATTTTGGCTCATGTGTTTTTGTGCATGTGAAAAAGGATGCCAGGAAAAAGCTAGAACCAACTGCTGAAGTTGGGATATTTGTGGGGCACACAGAAACACCCCATAATTATCGTTTGTATTTTCTGAACAATAAGATGACTGTTATGTGACGGGATATAAAATTCGATGAGGGGAAAGCCATGTGGTTGTCGCTTGAGAGGGAGCTAGACTTGCATGCAAAAGAGGAACTGTTGGTTCCCAAAGATGAGTCTCAAGATGTGGATCAGCCACATGAGGAGGTTCATGGAGTGGAGGAAACCACTCATGCAGAGCCATCCATCAGAAATGGCAGAAAGCACACCATAGAAGCTAACAGATTGAGACTAGATGTTGCACAGAATGTAGGAGCCCCTACTTCACAGCGCAGACAGAGATGGTCTCCTGATTGATTTGTTGGATACATGGCTCTCATGAGAAAATGTATTGTGATTGAACCATCTTCCTTTCAGGAAGTAGTGCAGGACCCCACTTGGTTTGATGCTATGGTAGAGGAGTATGACTCCATTGTCAAAAACAGTGCATGGGAAATTGTCCCAAGACCGGTCGACAAATTAGTGGTAGGTTCGAGATGGATCTACAAGGTAAAGCAAGTTGTTGATGGGAGTGTGGAGAAATACAAGGCCAGGTTTGTGGCCCGAGGATTCTCACAGATCGAGGAGATAGATTATGATGAGACCTTTGTACCTGCCGCAAGGTACTCTTCCATAAGATCCATCCTTGCACTCTTAGTGCAAATGGGTTGGCGCATTCATCAGATGGATGTAAAAATTGCGTTCCTTAATGGGATCATTGAGGAAGAAGTGTACATTGAACAGCCAGAAGGTTTTGAGACCTTTGACAGAGATTCGCATGTGTACATACTCAAGAGATCACTTTATGGGTTGAAGCAAGCACCCTGTGCTTGGTACACTCGAATAGACAGCTATTTCACCGAATTGGGCTTCACCAAAAGTGAAGCGGACGCAAAACTATACCAAATTTTGGTGGAGGGTAAGCTCTTAATCATTGTTCTTTATGTTGATGATTTAATACTGACTGGTGATGAGCAGTTGATACACTCATGCAAGGATGACCTTGCAAAGGAGTTCGAGATGAAGGATTTGGGCCTTCTTCATTATTTCCTTGGATTGGAAATATGGCAGTGAGATGGTGAACTTTTTGTGTTTCAAGGCAAGTATGCAAGGGAGATACTGGGTAAGTTTCACATGGAGGGCTGTAAACCCATGGATACTCCTCTTCCAGGAAACTAGAGGAAAGAGGATGCTACTTCTGGAGAGGTAGTGGATGCTACTGTATATCGACAGTTAGTGAGTTCGCTAATGTATTTAGTGAACATGAGACCGGACATTTGCTATGTGGTTAACCAGCTAAGTCAAGTGATGGTTAAGCCTACCAAAATCTTTTGGAAGGAAGGTAAGCATGTCTTAAGATATCTGAAGGGAACATCTGAGTATGGATTATGGTACAGACAGACGGATGAGGTGAAGTTGCATGGCTTCACGGATGCAGATTGGGCGGGCAGCCCAATGGACAGAAAGAGAACATCAGGGGGGATCTTTAGTATCGGATCTATAGTTGCTTCTTGATACAGCAGGAAACAAAGATCTGTGACACTTAGTTCAGCGGAAGTGGAATACATGGCAGTGAGTCAATATGTATGTGAGGCTATCTGGATGAGAAAGATATTGGTTGGTTTGTTTGGTTCTCATTTAGATCCAACAGTGATTCATTGTGATAATCAGAGTTGCATTAAACTCTCAATTAATCATGTGTTTCATGATAGATCTAAGAATATAGATATCCGGTATCATCATCTCAGAGATTGTGTGCAGTGGAAGATCATGTTGCTTCAATACATTCCTACGGAGGATCAGGATGCAGACATTCTAACGAAGGTGCTCACCATGAGCAAATTCGAATATCATAGAAACAAGATTGGGGTGAAGGATAATCCCTTTCTTGTTGAGAGGGAGTGTTGAAAAGTCAACAAGAAACATGTGTCTAATTTACTTTTCCTTTAAATAAATTGGAAAATAAATATTAATCTATTATCTCATAATTACTTGAAATAATTAACTGAAATGGAAAATCAGTTAACTATGGGAAATTTGAGTTCAAAGGTTGGTTGGTAAGACATGGAGGTGACTTGAAATTGTAACAGAGTTATAAGTGTATTTATGAGAGTTGTGAAGTAGTTTAACTCAGTTAAGTGAGTT
The DNA here is from genome assembly GCA_032191745.1 of Picea mariana. Taxonomy (NCBI): domain Eukaryota; kingdom Viridiplantae; phylum Streptophyta; class Pinopsida; order Pinales; family Pinaceae; genus Picea; species Picea mariana. The sequence goes on along the minus strand of JASDQU010103242.1, from coordinate 97,862 downwards.
AAGCCCAGTTGTACTAGTTGTAATTGAACTTACACTAGTGAGAGTTCAGTGAATTAATTATTAATTAATTCACAATCAGTGAACTCACATGCAACTGAAGATTCGCCACGGTTAACTACATGCATGTCAGATCCAGTGGAGACCCAGTTGAGATAACAGGTGAAAGGGACAGTTTGGCTATCAGTTGTGATTTTAGTGAAGTGCACTCATGCAATCACACATGCAGTGGATATGCTCATGAGCATGTGAAAACTAGGAAATTCGAATTCATTGTGAGAATTTTAATTGCAGGGATTATGCAGAGGAGGCGGGTTGTCTGGACACATAAATTGGCACATGTATTTGTTGAGTTTTGTATGACAGTGTGAGACGATTGTATTGTACTGAGAGCTATTGGATTAGAGTTTTGTATGAGATTGTTTCATGATCCATGATATACATAATATATGATAGTGGGGATTTTAGCTTTACGCTTTCTCGGAAAAACTTGTGTTATGTGTTCTTGATATTTCACTTTGTGATCGTGGTTTAATTTCTGTAAGATTATTAGTAGAAGCGATTTTGTACTTAACAGTGGCATATAATTGTTAGATCAGAAGAATTGCAAGAAATACTTAATTTGTACTGAAATTTCTTCAAATTCTTCCATCATGAGGGAAAGATATCACACGAAAAAGAGTGGACATGATAGATTTCATGAAATAGACATAATATTGCTCAAGGAAGAAATCAAAATCCAAGGGGTCCTAGACTACCATAACATCAATAAAGATAGTTTTCCCTCCCAAAGTTATGGGAAACTGAGGAAGGACTCCTAAAGGGTGACTAGTTATTATGTTAAAAGCTAATAGATTATGCGTAACTGGCACAAGCTGAGGACAACCTTCATCTATCAGTATTTGAAGAATGTCTCGACCACAAACCTATACTGCAATCTTGAAAGGAATTTAAGAGGGAAGACGAGGTCCAATTAGCGCAACCCAATCAAAAATGATGGATTCATTACTTGGAAGGGGTTCCACAAGAGAAGGAGGAATACACCCCAGCACGGTAGTGTCTGTATCAACAAGAAAAACATCGGAAGTATCGGGTTTACTCTCTAGTGGGAGAGTAGGGTCGACCGATGACGAGATCAGATCTACCACTTGGGTTGCATTCTCCAAGGGGAGAATTGGGTCGATGGATGGAAATGGATCGAATGCTTGGGTTTCACTCTCTAACGAAAGAGTGGGATCGACCGAGGATGGGATTAGATCGACCACTTTGTCAACTGGTTCAACTAAGGATGTGACCAGATTAACTACCTGATCAACCGAACCGGTCGATGAAGGGACCGGATTGATCATGCCATCAACGATAGGTGGGTTGAGGGTAAGGCTACAGTAAGAAGTCGGAAGTTGAGGCTAGGAAATAGTCATGTTTTACAGTAATTTTGAGGCTTCGTACATATGAGAGAAAAGGTGAGTTTGATGACTCCCTCTGCATAACATACACGAGAAATTGACTCTACTTTTCTTCTTCCCAACAGTATCCTGACTAGTTGACGAGAGGTCATCAGCATGTTGTTCATAGGTTGATGACATGGGCTGGCGATGGTGTGTAGACCATGCTTCTATAACCTTGGATAGACCAGGGAAATCCTTAAGAAGATGGCTACCCTTACAAATTATGCAAGGGTTCTTGGGCTTACAGGTTGTTTGGGTGATCTTGGCACCATCAACACTCCCAGCACGATTATCAATAACTGGTTGTTTTCCAACATGTTTGGAAGTGGTTGGAAGTTTGGACCCTTGCTTATTTTTCTTCTTCTTAATCTTCATTTTCTTCTTCTTCTTATCCATCGGGTTACTAGCTTCATATCTTTCGCTTGGCGAAGAAGATGAAATGGAATAAGACCTTGCAAGTGAAGAAGGTGAAGATCTTACTGGTGAAGAAGGCAAAGGATCAACATGAGGTTGATGTTCTTGGGGGGAAGTGCTTACAGCCGAAGCACTTGCATCATTCAGGATTACCTGAGTGGAAAACAACCATATTGATAATCCAATTGTGAGACCTGGAAGGCTCAAAGTAGCGATGTAAGGAGGACCAACGTTTCCATAAGAAGGAAAAAGAAAAGGCTCCCCTGGAATAGGGGTTGCTTCATTGGTCATTCTGGGAATTGACGTCATAAATATAGATCCAACTTAAGGCCTATAAGGGAAAACAAACAGCACACACTAAAAATATAGTAAGCAAGCAAGCAAACAAAACCTTCTCACAATGAACACACTAGTTGGTGATGAAATCCAACGTCACGAGAATAATATAAGAAAGGGCTGAGATAGAGCGGGTGGAAAAGTTACATTGACGACCTACTTAACGGACTTACGTATTGGTGAAATATTCCACACAATAAATGTGTATTTACCCTCCAAGGAGCCCGAGTGAGTTTGGCCAACGTTGATTCCAAGTACAGCGAATACTTCCCCTTCACTATCACCTCATGTATTACGCTAAAGAGAAAATATACAAGGTTACCAACTACCACAATGGTACCCAGGGAAACAGTCGACAGTCTGATACACGCGCAAGGGCAGGGTAACTGAGCCCGAAATCGACTTGAAAAGACCTGCACGGGGTTGTTTTCTCAAGTAACCCCCAATAATATGTGCAACCACTACAACAAGACCAACAAAGCAGGGTTAGTGACTTTGCTAGTCTCAATGCGACCTCATGATTGACCCTTGTGTGAGAAGGACTTCCCAGGACAAAATGTAATAAGTGGATTTACCACTCCCTAGCACAAGATTCTATGTTTGTTTACAGCTTTGGAAAGTTATCTTTCACACCTATTCCAAAGCCCTACACCCTAAGCTAATGTAGGTTTGCTACCAGAAAATATAAAAATATCTAATCAATTTTTATAAGTGTTTTATTTTAAGGTTGTTGTTTACTCAAGAAAAAAATGACGTGGACTAAATGATGTTTTGACCGACTCTAAACAATGCAAATAAATGAGAATGCAAATATTTCACTTCGATGAAAGTTATATTACGAGAAGAAGAAAACGTTTATCATTCACAGATGCACAATGTCCCAAAATTTCATTAAACTCATCAATATCAAGATCTTCAAGAAATGAGCCAAAGAGACTGTACACCAATACACAATTCTTGGCCCCCTCCCCTCGGCCATGAGGGGGGGGCAATTTTTAAGAATTCAAGACCAAAAATGCCAAAAACCATGCAATTTCGCTACTTCAAATGCAAAGATGTCCCCAATCTAAAAAAATTTCTTTTAAAACGAACTATTCAGAAAAAGAAATGTTCTTTCACTAAACAATTCTAAAGAAAAAACAATTCTTTGTAACTAAAAGACGCTCAAAGCAAGAGATCAAATCGTTCAAAAGAAAACAAGCTAAAACAAAACAAAGAAGGATAAAATCATATTCAAACACTGTCAAGCATACTATAAACATAACATAATTAAACCCAATAATTCACCCCAAAACCATATCTAAGATCTGGGCAAGAAAAAACATCCAAAATTATTTTTTCACACAATCGTCGCGGGCTATTAGACTAACACAGTGCAACGATCCTGGATCGTCGCAGGATAGAGAATAGTACAGTGCGACGATGTCGCACTGTGTCTAAAGGAAGGGTGCGACAAACACCTAAAAAATGGAAAAATTAAAAACCATGAAAGTTTTTCTCTGAACTCAACAGTCGGTGAATCAGACTGGATCTCCTAGTGACTCGGAAAATTAGAAACTCAAGCAAACAAGCAAGGAAACAAGGCTACTAGGAAAATAATTTGTTCCCCAGTGGAGTCTCCAATTTTGTTATTGGACAAATCGGTAAGTGTAGACACAAACTGATCTCCCTAAATTCAACAAGAAATTAGAACAAAACAAGACAGAATATAAAACTTTCCCTAAGTTTTAACTATCAAGCATACTAACTAACAAGAGATAAATGACATACCTTTTAAATGGCATTTGTCCTCGCTAGTGTCATCCTCTCTCTGTTCCAAAGATTATGGGATGTTGAACCTGTAAAAATACATAAGCCAACGAAGTTAAAGCAACGATGTATACTCAAAAAAACTTACGTATGTGATCAAGGAGTCATACAATAAAATAAGACCAATTTTATGGGAAAGAAATATATCATTGTATTAAATATATGAAAATGAGAATACAACCAATGCCTTGATGTTGTAGGGTTCCTTCCGACAGTTCCTTGCTTCCACACACTTCTGCTCCATGAATTATGAGACTGTAGATTTGAAAGTCACTCATAATCTCAACTTGGAAAAATGAAACTCAAAGCCAACATACAAGCTCCAAAAACTACAAGCTACAAAACTCAAGAACTAGCTATTCAAAAAATCTCTAACCATTCCAAAGCTAGTTTTCCCATGAGAACTCTTCTCCTTTTATAAGATAAAAAGGATAGGGTGAGGAGGTTAGGATGATCCCACTAGAATATGGATGTGACTCGGATCAAAATCAATGGGAGGCCACCTCACCCTTGAAGCTTCCATTCTAGAAACGTCAAGAAGATGCTCTTTTTCTTCGTAAACAATATCGTCGCACCCTTAAAATTGTGAAAATTACGATGAATATCCTAAATCGTCACACCCTTAACACTGAGCAAGGTGTGATGATCCCTTTTTATAAAGTTTTTACAAAGGAAAATATAATTTTCATCTTTCTCGGAAAATGTGTTCATTATTCTTCAGGAATTAAAGCCATTGATCCTTCTAAAGACAAAGGATAGGTGTACATCATTAACGGTCATAGGGGTGACGAAAATAATGTGTAACATTAAGCCCCCAAAGTATAAAGTTAGAACAGAGTGATAGTTGAAATACTTTATCGAGTGTGTGTAGGGAACAAGGAATACGTCGGTTGGAAACCTACCAACAAAGAAGGAAATGCAGTACAATAATATATCATCACTGAGGTAGGCATTCTCATACTCATAATACAAATGACTCAAAGAATAAATTCTTACATGAAAAGATCTGTGTCAAGTAAGACAGGTCATGGCCACCAAACATACACTGTGAATCCATGCCATTATGACTCAAATCTGAACATAGCCACCAAAAATACACTTTGGATCTATGTGTTAAAGAATCAAATTTGAACATAGCCACGAGACATACATTGTGGATCTATGTAATAGTACAATATGAATATACTCCAACGCAACATGAATCTATCAGGGAAGATCCAGGGTTTTAATCTTCATCACTCTATAGTTGAATCTAACCATGTGAATACATGTGTTGAAGTCGAACATGGTAGAAACCACTTGATTACCTGTCCTTAGTGAATACCGTTAACAAGTGCGAGGGAAATCACCATTAATGTCAATGACTCCCAAGGTACACTAGTACAATCCAACAGGTGCGAATTTATAAGTTGAAGTCGAACACTCAACAGAATCTCCCGATCGGGGATCAATAATGAAAACCCATTGTTGAAAGTGAGGAAAATTATCATTGAAGCATGCAAGTTCCAAGTTACCAATTAGTTTCTAAGTCTAATTCTTAGATAATGAGTTGAATTCGACAGGAAAAAACTCATCATATGAGGTACTTAATGTATTCCCCATCAATGACACAAAAAAGGTAACAAGATTTGAAGTAGATCGGAGTAACAAGTGATTCGAGACTGACTCAGGGATGGTCAATGCAATAGAAGGCTTAAGGACTACAGAAATGGCCAATGCAATAGAAGGCTTAAGGACTGCAGAAATGGTCGACGCAATAGAACGATTTACAAGTTGAACTTCTCTTTGAAGATATTGACAACATGACAATTCTCTTGGAAACACTGACTCAACAACAGGGATCACAGACCAAATTGTAATCTTATAAAGGAGTATGATCAAGAGACAAGCGGATTTTCCAACCTAGACACAAAGCGAGTGAAAGGGTGTCATGTTCAAAAGCGACTCTTCCATATAATACATGTTTAGATACATTTCTTTGCCAATTTTTCCCCACCATTTCTGGTGAGTACCTCTTTATTTTTACACAATCTTGAGAAGGATAACATATGCTTGAACTATAAGCTCATCCTTCGGATGAGTCCCTCAGAGTGTGTTTAACGAACCCTAGGAAGGAGTGGTTCGGTCCCATATGGGTCTTTCGATGTTTGTTTTACGAGTCCAAAGAAAATAAGCTCAGTGGTCTTTTCATATTTATGGAGTTTGAAAAGAACTTAAAGAGGACTCCATAACTTCTTCTAATCATGCTTGATTAGAGTGTTCATTTTTTGTAAAGTAATCTGATGAGACCAAAAAGAGATAAACTACTGCTCAACAGACATTTTCTTCAAATACTTTAACGAGCGTGAAAAGAACAAGATCGCTCGACAATCTTTTCATGTTTACGGAGTCTGAAAAGAGCTTAAAGGGAACTCCAGGGGGGTCATTTTTATATAACCTTTATGAGTCTGAAAAAGTGATAAAATTTTACTCAGTTACATTCACATTGATTTACGAGCATGATAAAGAACAAAGACTAAGCTTGAGATTGTTTTC
>JASDQU010103242.1:71168-84556 GCA_032191745.1 Picea mariana | reverse complement strand
CACATGCAGTGGATATGCTCATGAGCATGTGAAAACTAGGAAATTCTAATTCATTGTGAGAATTCTAATTACAGGGATTATGCAGAGGAGGCAGGTTGTCTGGACACAGAAATTGGCACATGTATTTGTTGAGTTTTGTATGACAGTGTGAGACAATCGTATTGTACTGAGAGCTCTTGGATTAGAGTTTTGTATGAGATTGTTTCATGATCCATGATATACATAATATATGATAGTGGGGTTTTTAGCTTTACGCTTTCCTGGAAAAACTTATGTGTTATGTGTTCTTGATATTTCACTTTGTGATCGTGGTTTAATTTCTGCAAGATTATTAGTAGAAGCGATTTTGTACTTAAAAGTGGCATATAATTGTTAGATCGGGAGAATTGCAGGAAATACTTAATTTGTATTGAAATTTCTTCAAATTCTTCCATCATGAGGGAAAGATATCACATGAAAAAGAGTGGACACGATAGATTTCATGAAATAGACATAATCTTTCTCAAGGAAGAAATCGAAATCCAAGGGGTCCTAGACTACCATAACATCAATAAAGATAGTTTTCCCTCCCAAAGTTATGGGAAACTGAGAAAGGACTCCTAAAGGGTGACTGGTTATTATGTTAAAAGCTAACAGATTCTGTGTAACTGGCACAAGATGAGGACAACCTAGAGCTTTCCAAGCAATATAGGACAAAATACTAAGGGATGCACCTTCATCTATCAGCATTTGAGGAACGTCCCGACCACAAACCTGTACTGCAATCTTGAAAGGAATTTGAAAGGGAAGACGAGGTCCAATTAGCGCAACCCAATCAAAAATGATGGATTCATTACTTGGAAGGGGTTCCACAAGAGGAGGAGGAATACATCCTAGCATGGTAATGTCTGTATCAACAAGAAAAACATGGGAAGTATCGGGTTTACTCTCTAGTGGGAGAGTAGGGTCGACCGATGATGAGATCAGATCTACCACTTGGGTTGCATTCTCCAAGGGGAGAATTGGGTTGACGGATGGAAATGGATCAACTGCTTGGGTTTCCCTCTCTAACGAAAGAGTGGGATCGACCGAGGATGGGATCAGATCGACCACTTTGTCAACTGGTTCAACTAAGGATGTGACCAGATTAACTACCTGATCAACCGAACCGGCCGATGAAGGGACCGGATTGATCATGCCATCAACGACAGGTGGGTTGAGGGTAAGGCTATGGTAAGCAGTCGGAAGTTGAGGCTGGGAAATAGTCATGTTTTATAGTAATTTTGAGGCTTCATCCATATGAGGGCAAAGGTGAGTTTGATGACTCCCTCCGCATAACATACATGGGAACTTGACTCTACTTTTCTTCTTCCCAACAGTATCTTGACTAGTTGACGAGAGGTCATCAGCATGTTGTTCATAGGTTGACGACATGGGTTGGCGATGGTGTGTAGACCATGCTTCTATAACCTTGGATAGACCAGGTAAATCCTTAAGAAGATGGCTACCCTTACAAATTATGCAAGGGTACTTGGGCTTACAAGTTGTTTGGGTGATCTTAGCGCCATCAACACTCCCAGCACAATTATCAATAACCGGTTGTTTTCCAACATGTTTGGCAGTGGTTGGAAGTTTGGACCCTTGCTTATTTTTCTTCTTCTTAATCTTCATTTTCTTCTTCTTCTTATCCATCGGGTTACTAGCTTCAGAGCTTTCGCTTGGCAAAGAAGATGAAACGGAATAAGACCTTGCAAGTGAAAAAGGTGAAGATCTTACTAGTGAAGAAGGCGAAGGATCAACATGAGGTTGATGTTCTTGGGGGGAAGTGCTTACAACCGAAGCAATTGCATCATTCGGGATTACCTAATTGGAAAACAACCATATTGATAATCCATTTGTGAGACCTGGAAGGCTCAAAGTAGCGATGTAAGGAGGACCAATGTTTCCGTAAGAAGGAAAAAGAAAAGGCTCCCCCGGAATAGGGGTTGCTTCATTGGTCATTCTGGGAACTGACGCCATAAATACAGATCCAACTTAAGGCCTATAAGGGAAAACAAACAACACACACTAAAAATCTAGTAAGCAAGCAAGCAAACAAAACCTTCTCACAATGAACACACTAGTTGGTGATGAAATCCAACATCACGAGAACAATATAAGAAGGGGTTGAGATAGAGCGGGTGGAAAAGTTACATTGACGACCTGCTTAACGAACTTAAGTTATGGTGCAAGATTCCACACAATAAATGTGGATTTACCCTCCAAGGAGCCCGAGTGAGTTTGGCCAACGTTGATTCCAAGTACAGCGAATACTTCCCCTTCACTATCACCTCGTGCATTACCCTAAAGAGAAAATATACAAGGTTACCAAATACCACAATGGTACCTAGGGAAACAGTCGACAGTCTGATACACGCACAAGGGCAGAGTAACTGAGCCTGAAATTGACTTGAAAAGACTTGCACAGGGTTGTTTTCTCAAGTAACCCCCAATAATACATGCAACCACTACAACAAGACCAACAAAGCAGGGTTAGTGACTCTGCTAGTCTCAATGCAACCTCATGATTGACCCTTGTGTGAGAAGGACTTCCCAAGACAAAATGTAATAAGTGGATTTACCACTCCCTAGCACAAGATTCTATGCTTGTTTACAACTTTAGATAGTTATCTTTCACACCTATTCCAAAGCCCTACACCCTAAGCTAATGTATGTTTGCTACCAGAAAATATAAAAATATCTAATCAATTTTTATAAGTGTTTTATTTTAAGGTTGTTGTTTACTCAAGAAAAAAATGGTGTGGACTAAATGATGTTTTGACCGACTCTAAACAATGCAAATATTTCACTTCGATGAAATTTATATTACGAGAAGAAGAAAATGTTTATCATTCACAGATGCACAATGTCTCAAAATTTTATTAAACTCATCAATATCAAGATCTTCAAGAAATGAGCCAAAGAGACTGTACACCAATACACGATTCTTGGCCCCCTCCCCCCGGCCATGAGGGGGGGGAATTTTTAAGAATTCAAGACCAAAAATGCCAAAAACCATGCAATTTCGCTACTTCAAATGCAAAGATGTCCCCAATCTAAATTTTTTTCTTTTAAAACGAACTATTCAGAAAAAGAAATGTTCTTTCACTAAACAATTCTAAAGAAAAAACAATGCTTTGTAACTGAAAGACGCTCAAAGAAAGAGATCAAATTGTTCAAAAGAAAACAAGCTAAAACAAAGCAAAGAAGGATAAAATCATATTCAAAGATTGTCAAGCATATTGTAAACATAACATAATCAAACCCAATAATTCACCCCAAAACCATATCTAAGATCTGGGCAAGAAAAAACATCCAAAATTATTTTTTCACACAATCATCGCGGGCTATTAGACTAACACAGTGCAACGATCCTGGATCGTCGCAGGATAGAGAATAGTACAGTGCGACGATGTCGCACTGTGTCTAAAGGAAGGGTGCGAAGAACACCTAAAAAATGGAAAAATTTAAAACCATGAAAGTTTTTCTCTGAATTCAACAGTCGATGAGTCAGACTGGATCTCCGAGTGACTCGAAAAATTAGAAACTCAAGCAGACAAGCAAGGAAACAAGGCTACTAGGAAAATAATTTGTTCCCCAGTGGAGTCTCCAATTTTGTTATCGGACAAATCAGTAAGTGTAGACACAAATTGATCTCCCTAACTTCAACAAGAAATTAGAACAAAACAAGACAGAATATAAAACTTTCCCTAAGTTTTAACTATCAAGCATACTAACTAACAAGAGATAAATGACATACCTTTTAAATGGCCTTTTTCCTCGCTAGTGTCATCCTCGCTCTGTTCCAAATATTATGGGATGTTGAACCTGTAAAAATACATAAGCCAACGAAGTTAAAGCAACGATGTATACTCAAAAAAACCTATGTATATGAACAAGGAGTCATACAATAAAATAAGACCAATTTTATGGGAAAGAAATATAACACTGTATTAAATATATGAAAAGGAGAATACAACCAATGCCTTGATGTTGTAGGGTCCCTTCCGACAGTTTCTTGCTTCCACACACTTCTGCTCCATGAGTTCTGAGACTGTAGATTTGAAAGTCACTCATAATCTCAACTTGGAAAAATGAAACTCAAAGCCAACATACAAGCTCCAAAAACTACAAGCTACAAAACTCAAGAACTAGTTATTCAAAAAATCTCTAACCATTCCAAAGCTAGTTTTCCCATGAGAACTCTTCTCCTTTCATAAGATAAAAAGGATAGGGTGAGGAGGTTAGGATGATACCACTAGAATATGAATGTGACTCGGATCCAAATCGATGGGAGGCCACCTCACCCTCGAAGCTTCCATTCTAGAAACGTCAAGAAGATGCTCTTTTTCTTCGTAAACAAGATCGTCACACCCTTAAAACTGAGAAAATTGCAACAACTTTGCAGGCCACTATTGTGAAACCTATGAATATCCTAAATCATCACACCCTTAACACTGAGCAAGGTGCAACGATCCCTTTTTATAAGGTTTTTACAAAGGGAAATATAATTTTCATCTTTCTCGAAAAATGTGTCTTCATTCTTCTTCAAGAATTAAGGCCATTGATCCTTCTAAAGACAAAGGATAGGTGTACATCATTAACGGTCATAGGGGTGATGAAAATAATGTGTAACATTAAGCCCCCCAAAGTATGAAGTTAGAACAGAGTGATAGTTGAAATACTTTGTCGAGTGTGTGTAGGGAACAAGGAACACGCCGGTTGGAAACCTGCCAACAAAGAAAGAAATGCAGTACAATAATATATCATCACTGAGGTAGGCATTCTCATACTCAATACAAATGACTCAAAGCATAAATTCTTACATGAAAATATTTGTGTCAAGTAAGACAGGTCATGGCCACCAAACATACACTGTGAATCCATGCCATTATAACTCAAATCTGAACATAGCCACCAAAAATACACTTTGGATCTATGTGTTAAAGAATCAAATTTGAACATAGCCACGAGACATACATTGTGGATCTATGCAATAGTACAATATGAATATACTCCAACGCAACATGAATCTATCAAAGAAGATCCAGGGTTTTAATCTTCATCACTCTATAGTTGAACCTAACCATGTGAATACATGTGTTGAAGTCGAACATGGTAGAAACCACTTGATTACCTGTCCTTAGTGAATACCGTTAACAAGTGTGAGGGAAATCACCATTAATGTCAATGACTCCCAAGGTACACTAGTACAATCCAATAGGTGCGAATTTATAAGTTGAAGTCGAACACTCGGCGGAATCTCCCGATCAGGGATCAATAATGAAAACCCATTGTCGAAAGCAAGGAAAATTATCATTGAAGCATGCAAGTTCCAAGGTACCAATTAGTTTCTAAGTCTAATTCTTAGATAATGAGTTGAATTCGACAAGAAAAGACTCATCATAGGAGGTCCTTAATGTATCCCCCATCAATTACACAAAAAAGGTAACAAGATTTGAAGTAGATTGGAGTAACAAGTGATTCGAGACTGACTCAAAGATGGTCGACGCAATAGAAGGCTTAAGGACTACAGAAATGGCCAATGCAATAGAAGGCTTAAGGACTACAGAAATGGTCGATGCAATAGAACGATTTACAAGTTGAACTTCTCTTTGAAGATATTGACAACATGACAATTGTCTTGGAAACATTGATTCAACAACAGGGATCACAGACCAAATTGTAATCTTATAAAGGAGTATGATCAAGAGACAAATGGATTTTCCAACCTAGACACAAAGCGAGTGAAAGGGTGTCATGTTCAAAAGCGACTCTTCCATAGAATACATGTTTAGATACATTTCTTTGCCAATTTTCCCCCACCATTTCTGGCGAGTACCTCTTTATTTTTACACAATATTGAGAAGGATAACATATGCTTGAACTGTAAGCTCATCCTTCGGATGAGTCCCTCGGAGTATGTTTAATGAACCCTAGGAAGGAGTGGTTCGGTCCCATATGGGCATTTCAATATTTGTTTTACGAGTCCAAAGAAAATAAGCTCAGTGGTCTTTTCATATTTATGGAGTTTGAAAAGAACTTAAAGAGGACTCCATAACTTCTTCTAATCATGCTTGATTAGAGTGTTCATTTTTTGTAAAGTAATCTGATGAGACCGAAAAAGAGATAAACTACCACTCAACAGACATTTTCTTCAAATGCTTTAACGAGCGTGAAAAGAACAAGATCACTCGACAATATTTTCATGTTTACGGAGTCTGAAAAGAGCTTAAAGGGAACTCCAGGAGGGTCATTTTTTATATAACCTTTATGAGTCTGAAAAAGTGATAAAATTTTACTCAATTACATTCACATTGATTTACGAGCATGATAAAGAACAAAGACTAAGCTTGAGATTGTTTTCATTTTTACGCAAGCTTAAAACAAAACAAAACTATGCTTGAGATAAATTTTATTTTTACACAAGCTTAAAAACTAAACTAAACTATGCTTGGACCTAGTTTTATTTTTACACAAGCTTGAACCAAAGGAAACTATGCTTGACCCCAGCTTAAAAAGCTAGTGGCTTAACTCCAACATGAAGTCCAGAGGCTGAGGTTGTAGGCAAATATTTTGTTATCAGACAAATCGGTAAGTGCAAACACAAACTAATCTCCCTAACTTCAACAAGAAATTAGAACAAAACAAGATAGAATATAAAAAAATTCCCTAAGTTTTAACTATCAAGCATACTAACTAACAAGAGATAAATGACATACCTTTTAAATGTCGTTTGTCCTCGCTAGTGTCATCCTCGTTCCGTTCCAAGGCTTATGGGATGTTGAACCTGTAAAAATACATAAGCCAATGAAGTGAAAGCAATGATGTATACTCAACAAAACCTATGTATGTGATCAAGGAGTCATACAATAAAATAAGACCAATTTTTGGGGAAAGAAATATATCACTGTATTAAAGATATAAAAAGAAGAATACAACCAATGCCTTGATGTTGTAGGGTCCCTTCCGAAAATTCCTTGCTTCCCACACACTTCTGCTCCACGAATTCTGAAACTGTAGATTTGAAAGTCACTCATAATCTCAACTTGGAAAAATGAAACTCAAAGCCAACATACAAGCTCCAAAAACTCCAAGCTACAAAACTCAAGAACTAGCCATTTAAAAACTCTCTAACCATTCCAAAGCTAGATTTCCCATGAGAACTCTTCTCCTTTTATAAGCTAAAAAGGATAGGATGAGGAGGTTAGGATGATCCCACTAGAATAGGGATGTGACTCAAATCCAAACGGATCGGAGACCACCTCACCCTCGAAGCTTCCATTCTAGAAATGTCGATAAGATGTTATTTTTCTTCATAAACAAGATCATCGCACCCTTAAAACTAAGCAAACTGTGACAACGTTGCAGGCCACTGTGGTGCAACCTACAACGATTAGGATCGTTGCACTTTTAACACTGAGCAAGGTGTGACGATCCCTTCTTATAAGGTTTTTACAAAGAAAAAGATAATTTTCATCTTTCTGGGGAAATGTATCTTCATTCTTCTTCAGGAATTAAGGTCATTGATCTTTCTAAAGACAAAGGATAGGTGTACATCATTAACGGTCATAGGGGTGATGAAAATAATGTGTAACATTAGTTTAGATTCATTTCATTTTTCATTTTTCTCTACTTGCATATCGATTTCATGCTTAATTTAGAAGTTTAAAAAAATGCTAAAATTTTATTTTCTAGATTAGTTTTTCGTTTGGATTTTTATGTATATGGACGAAGGTTGATAGAACCACCCTAGAATTTATGGTTTTTTTTTTAGTGTAGGCATGGGTCTACCATGAGATGTTGCGGTTCTCATGCACTCTACGGCAAGAACATGCCCTCAAGTATGAGCCAGATGTTATCCCCATTTTGTGGGATAACTAAAGAGATCATGTCTCGAGGCCCTCGGGTTGCATATATGGATTGTTGAGAGACTACACGACCAACAATGTCCACTTGCACAGATGGAGACCCTTCTCACCACCACAAAGGTTAGGATTTTCAGGATGGCATACACCACACAAGCTGGCTTCTAAGAGTCATTGGGCCTTGCTCCATGAGGTACAATTCAGGTATTATGGTGAGTGTCATTTCAATATTTGAGTCATTTTGAGTATGTTGTATCTTAGACTACTTTAGATTTCATGACATATGCTTGGACATTATTCATTTTTCCTCATTTCACCTTGGTGGTTGACATTGTGCCCTAGTAAGTGGTCTCCCTCGAGAATGGGTTTGCTACTAGGAACTCCCTTGAAGAGCCATTGTACCATTCTCAACCATACTTACCACTTTCCATCACCTAAAACCCCCCATTTCCTTGTCTCTTGGGATTTTAGGGTATATTGACCCAAGAAGGGGTTGTCCCTCATTCCATGGGAAGAAGGGGTTGAAGGCCTGGAGGGAATGTAGTTGGTTAAGATGATAAAATCCTACATATAAACCTTCCAAATGCTTCGCCCAGGGATCCCTCGAGAAAGCAATGAAACGCTTCTCTCTAAGAAAACGGGGACCCACAAGAATAAATGATAGTGAATGTTTATGGGGTTAGTTGGAGGATAGGAGGTCTCATCACGAGTTGGCCTATCATGATCATGGGTATCTAGCAGTATGAGATTACCATCATCTGGCCACCAAGCCAGGGTAGTGGCTCTCAGTTACATAACTGAGAGAAAGGGAGTCTCATCACGAGCCGACCGTCTCATTTCCGCAAGGTATTTGTGAGTGACATTGTCATTATCTAGACACCATGCCAAGACAATGGCCTTCAACTCATCGTTTAAAACATGAAAGAAACAAATAATGGCAAGAGGATGGGCTTGGAAAAAGTGCATTGCAAATGAAGATGCCACACACCCTCTACAAAGGAACCCATGGATGAGACACTACAACCCATTGTATGTCATGAACCCCATGCCCAGTGAGTCTTGAACCATAACCACTTCATCTACTTCACATGGATTACAGAGGGATCACTTGGAAAACACGCCTTGACCTAGGGAAAGATCTACGCAATAGGACACCTCATCAACCCTCCCATACCCAAGCTTGGCAAGTTGCATAATGTCTTTGAGCACTTACTTGTTTGATTGGGTAATCTTTGATGCACATGCTTAGGTCACTCATTTATTGATTTGATTTACTCACCATGATATTTTGACTTGAGATCCTTGGAGGGCGTGCTTATTTGTCTTTGCAGGGCCTAGCTAGTGAACAGTTTTGGAACAAGCCTAGCTTGGGCTTCCATGGGGCTTCCATGGGGCTTGGATCCCACAGGTTGGTTTTCAAGGGTCCGCATGTTGGCTGACAGAGACGTACCTTGGAGGCCTAGAAGACATCATGGATTACATGACCTAACCCTTACATGCCAAATTTTTTTCCTAGGAGAAGCAAAATGTCACCTTTGGAGGCTTGACGTCACCGAGAGGGCTAGAGTTTGGTGGTGAGGGTGTTGTTTGATGACATGTGGCATGTTTTGAAGGAAGGAGGCTTGAAGACCATCAAGAGAAGACTTGGATGAGTGACAAGTGGACTTTGGAGGCCTAGCCATGCATCTACCTACCCAATGACTTAAGTGCCAAAACATCCCCTAAAGGGATGACATCACCTTATTCTAGGGTTTCTTTTGTGTAAAAGTGAATTTTAAGTGAATTTTTTAATATTATTTTGTTGCAAGGGGTAAGATAAGGGTTGTGGACCCCCTATCATATGTTTTACCCTTGCTAATGTGAAAAAACTATGTGATAGACATTTGGTATAAATAGAGATCATATGATCTCATTTTGAAACATATCTCTCCCATTTGGAGAGGCCTTGGACTAGAATTTCCGCTATCTTTGGCTATTTGTCTCTTGTGCTCTTGTCTGTGGCTATATTTCTTGGTTATTGGTTGGTGGAGATATGTGCCAACCTTGGAAGGATTTTCTCTTACTATTGTAGTGGTTTATCTTAACATCTTTTCCTTGAATTGGTAAGAAAATATGCATTGTGTTATCATGTGTGTTTCAAGTCAAGGTTGATTGTTGCTAGAGCTAGGTGGGAAGTATAACAGCATACACCCCCACCTTAGCCTCCATCATAATTTTTCTTAAGTATTGTTGATTTAACAAGGATTTACTAAGAGAAGTATAAGTGCATACACCCTCTTAGTTTAAACCCTAGCTAGGGATACTTGCCTTGGGGAGTAAGACAATTTACACCCCCAAGGAAGGTAGTATATGTAGCTTATTCTTTTCTTGACTCCATTAAACCAACCATTAAAGGCACTAGTCATCACTTGTTGCATTGGAGAAATAAATTGTTTCCTTGGTAAATGTGAAATTTTGTGATTTTGAAAGTGTTCCTAGTGGAATCAAATCTATGTTATAAATGTTTTCTTAAGCCACTAGGGCATCTCATTTCTCCAAGTATTTTTTTTTGTCACAAATTTAACCTACAACCATTAGTGTTGCATAAAACCCTAACCAAAATTTTCAATAAATCCTAATTTTGTCATTGAAAATTACCTAAAATCTGCCCACATAATCTACGAAGTACAGTGCATCTTTTAACAAGTTTCTAGCAAATTTTAGTGGTTAAATCTCTTGATGTAATTGTTGATATTATGGTAGTTGCAGGAGGTATTTACCTCCATGTGTAAACCTGACAAGGATAAAATACTCCGAGAAGCAAGAAGAAACCCTAATGAGTTGGCTAATAACCCTAGAAGACTTGTCGGCTCAAGAAGATAAATTATATTAGGTTACTAGCCTCCAAGAGAAGAAGTTGACCAGAAATAATAGTATATATTGAATAGACAGATACCCAGAATGAGAATTTGGCCCTGGCAGTTAGCCAGAATTAGTATAAATACAGGAGGCCAATTCTCATTCTAGCAGGTAGTCCCAGAATTGTAGTGCCCAGTCTTGTGCACATTGCAGTTGCCCAGTTTCTGCGCAGGTTTGGAGGACAATTGTTGCAGCTAGCAGTTACGCTTGGACTATCTCTTGGCTAGGGTTTGGAACATCTGATCATCTTTTGTTGATGCGCTATCCTTGGGGAAAGGTGCGCTACCCTTTGTTTGGCTATCTAGCCTAGGGTTTTCTTCCGGAGTGATTCTCTATCAAGGTTAAGGTGCTCGGAGGGTGGCTTCGGCCTATGGTTGGGTGACAATAGAGATATTGTCAATGGTAAAATGAGCGCATCCACTAAATTCTAACAGGTTATGGGCCTGTTATCGCACAGTTTGTATTTTAGGTCATAGGCTAAAGGATAGAGACCAAACTGGCGTAACAGGAACCTTCCCCACCCAATGTCACCTCGATGGGGAGGTTCTTTCTGTTTAGGGAGGTTAGACCAAGGGAGACGTCCCCAGTAACCTGGGGTTTGAAGAGGCAGAAAGTATAAGGCCAAGTTTTAGAGTTCCCTTCTCACAGGTTACCACCAATGTCAGACAATTTGGCTAATCAGCCAATAAAAGAAGTGTATGCCTTATTGAAAACACCTGCCCGGAACAGCAACACAATATATATATTTGCAGGCTATAAATCAAAGGGTTAGTACTTCAATGACTATCTGATATTATCCAATAAGCAATGCAATAGATATAAAATGAAGTCAACTTTTTGTCAATTAGCTCATGAAAGACCATCAATTCATCAATATCCAAAGGATGACTAAGCCAACAATAGGTCCAATCAACAATTTATTCAATAAATGCTTAAAATCATCACTTAATTACTTATATTCAAGTTTTGCTATGTCAAGATGAAATATTCAACTATGACGTCAGCCCTAATTAGGTTAGTTATGTTAGTTAGGGTTTGAAAATTTTAAAGTTTTGAAGGTAGTTTTGTACACTAAAACCTCAACGTTGGAGATCAAATATCAGTGCCTTAGGGTATATGGAGTCAAAAGATAAGGGCATAAGGTCTTGAAAGGATGATGATTCAAAGACTAGAAGGTAGGGTTCTATGGTGCTGCAAAGGCAGGGCCCTAGAATCAAAACCCTAGGGGAAAGAGGCTCACTCCAATGTTGCTTAAGCAATGCCTCGTGCTCTTTCCTCCTCCTCTAAATCAACTTGGCAAAACGGCTAGCCTAAAGAATAAGTCTAAGGGAAAATGTGTTGCAAAGACAAGGCTTTCAAACCCTAGAAGGTGAAAACCCTAGGTGTAGGCAACCTAGGCCTAGGACGTCTCCTTTTTTCAACTTATAAACTTCAACGCTAGCTCAAGGGAAGAAGAAAGATAAGTGTAGCAAAGGCTAGGCTTAATCCCTCTCCTTCAATGGCTGAAAAATATCTCTCTCCAAGGGGACATGTAACAATGACTTACTTGTGTGCTTGTTACCTAGGGTTTTAAATCAGCAATACAATAAGCAAATGCAAGAAATTACACCTACAACCATTCATTTAAGAAGTTTTGCAAGAAAATTTACTTACATGTCATGAAGAAAAGCACAAGCAAACCCTAGTTGTAAACCTTCCTTGAGAGAAATGCCATAAATGCCAAAAATATCCTTCCAATAGCAAGTGTGCCTCACTTATGCAGAAAATATACCCAAGAAGGGCGCAAAAATCAGATCTCACTTGTGTGAGTCAATTGTGTTATGTCAAAATGAGGGAAAACATCCTCAATTTATATCATCCAATGACCTTTAATTAAAATTTAGGTCATTAAAACAGCCGACAAGGCTGATAACTAAAATCATATTGTTTTACATTAAACTGCCTAAAGAAAACCCTAAATGAGCAGTAAGCAGAACGTCTAGCCCCTTTGCGGGAAACGTTGGCCCTTTTTAGGGCAAATCTCAGCAATGGAAGACAAACGTTGGCCCTCTCTGGGCCTCCAAACTCTACCACACGTGCCAAACTGCCCTGTAAAGATGCCAAGCACTAGAGGTGATGTCTAGCATCTCTAGAGGACGTCTTGGGTCAATAGAGGGACATGTTCCACCTACAGTGGGTCAACCCCCTAGGGCTGGGCTCAACCAAGGCATCCTGGATGAAAATGTCCTTCTTATTCTCTTGTGCAAAGGCTCGACCAATCATTGTCCTATCTCTGCCCCTGATGAGGTCCCAGCAACCATCTGATGGGCTCTTCAGCCCCATGGAGGTCCGAACTAATCATCTCCCCATGTGTACCGGTCCACTTGGTACCTGTCTGTCAAGCATGGTCCTGTACATCAAAAACTTCACCCTCCATGGGCTCATTAGTCCTCGGGATCATAGCAATGTCAATCATATTTCATCATTAATTTTATCAAATGCATGCATAAAACCCCTAGCATATCATCTAATAGCTCAAAGACATTACAATGACCTACTATACAAGGCTGAAGAAAAAAACAAAGTGCCTTATTGGGCCAAAATCCATAAGAAAAGGAAAGTTCC
>JASDQU010103242.1:29714-56654 GCA_032191745.1 Picea mariana | reverse complement strand
AAAATTTGGTATAGGTTTGCATCCGCTTCACTTTTGGTGAAGCCCAATCCGGTGAAATAGCTGTCTATCCGAGTGTACCAAGCACGGGGTGCTTGCTTCAACCCATACCATGATCTCTTGAGTATGTATACATGCGAATCTTTGTCAAAGGTCTTAAAACCTTCTGGCTGTTCAATGTACACTTCTTCCTCAATGATCCCGTTGAGGAACGCAATTTTTACATCCATCTGATGAATGCGCCAACCCATTTGCGCCAAGAGTGCAAGGATGGATCTTATGGAAGAGTACCTTGCGACAAGTGCAAAGGTCTCATCATAATCTATCTCCTCGATCTGTGAGAAGCCTCGGGCCACAAACCTGGCCTTGTATTTCTCCACACTCCCATCAGCAGCTTGCTTTACCTTGTAGAACCATCTCGTAACTACCACTGATTTGTCGACCGGTCTTGGGACAATTTCCCATGCACTGTTTTTGACAATGGAGTCATACTCCTCTACCATAGCATCAAACCAAGTGGGGTCCTGCACTGCTTCCTGAAAGGAAGATGGTTCAGTCACAATACATTTTCTCATGAGAGCCATGTATCCAACAAATCAATCAAGAGACTGTCTCTGTCTGCGCTGTGAAGTAGGGGCTCCTACATTCTGTGTAGCATCTAGTCTCAATCTGTCAGCTTTTGTGGTGCGCTTTCTGCCATTTCTGATGGATGGTTCTGCATGAGTGGTTTCCTCCACTCCATGAACCTCCTCATATGGCTGATCCACATCTTGAGACTCATCTTTGGGAACCAACAGTTCCTCTTCTGCATGCAAGTCTAGCTCCCTTTCAAGCGACAACCGCATGGCTTTCCCCTCATCAAATTTTATATCCCGTCGCATAACAGTCATCTTACTGTTTAGATAATACACACGATAATTATGGGGTGTTTTTGTGTACCCCACAAATATCCCAACTTTAGCAGTTGGTTCCAGCTTCTTCCTGGCATCCTTGTTCACATGCACAAAAACACATGAGCCAAAATTTTAAAATGAGAAACATCAGGTTTCTTACCAGTGAAAGCTTCTTCAGGTGTACTCATGCCAAGTATTCTACGAGTACAACGATTTTGCACATAAACTATAGTATTGCATGCTTCTTCCCATAAATGCATTGGTAGGCCCTGATCATGCAACATCACTCGAGCTGCACCCACGATCGTTTTGTTCTTTCTCTCCGTGACCCCATTTTGCTGTGGGTTATGAGGCGCTATGAGTTATGTTTGAATTCCTTTTCTGTTGCAGAAGTCTTTGAATTCATTAGAGATGTATTCTCCACCATTATCGCTCCCTAGAGCCTTCACTTGCTTCCTCGACTCTTTCTCCACCAATGCTTTAAACTCACAAAACTTTGAGAATGTTTGATCCTTCTTCTACATGAAGAATATCCAGCATTTACGAGAAAAGTCATCAACAAAAATAACATAATACCTATGTTTTTCTATTGAAGCAACCAAGAATGGTCCACACACGTCTGTGTGAATTCTCTCTAGGATCACTGAAGCACAGTTCTCCTTTTCATGAAAAGTGGACTTTACATACTTCCCCAGGGTGCACCCCTTGCACTAATCTAACTGAGCAAGTGTTCCCCTTGGAAGTCCAGTAGATATTTGCTGCATGATCTTCAAGGTTCCATGATGAATATGGCCCAATCACCTGTGCCATAATTCGCCCTCATCCCGTCTCACCACTTTTTTTGCCTTGCCCATCATGGCATCACAACCATCTACCTCCAGCATGTAGAGATTCTTAACTCGAATCCCTATCTTGTTGACTTGACCCGTTGCTTTATGTCACAGGTAGGCTTTTCCACCGCTAAAAACAACATCATAGCCTCTGTCCTCCAACATTGTGATTGAGACAAGGTTTTTCTTCAGACCTGGAACATGCATAACATTTTTCAATTGAAATGGTTTACTTGACTCCCTCTAAAAGGTTATGGTACCAATACCAGTCGCACTGTATCATCCATCGTCGCTCATCTCTATATGCATTCTGAGATCTTTTTCCTCCAAGTCACTGGAATACTCTTTATCTCCCATCATGTGGTAGGAAGTGTTGACACTTAGAACTAAAATGGGCTGCAACAAATCAATCCCGAGGAAACCTCGAACCACTTTGGATTGGAAGGCTGCCCTCCCCCAACCCGAGAGGGATCTCTCGAAAAATGTCACAAAGTAAATTGAAATAAGCGTGAAATGGTGGGCAGATTTATGGGTAAAAGATGGTCTTGGATTTTTGGAGTTTGGGTGTTAAACCAGGGAAATGATCCATTGGGCATGGAGTCAAATGAAAACCGAAGAAAAGAGACAATGGCAGAGATCAAATAACTTGCGGAAAGTGAGGCAAAGTAAGTCTATCTTTCAACGTTTTGATTAATCATGATACGGTAGCGGAAATAAAAGGAAAGGCTGACGTAGCAAAGGATATATGCAGAGTTCTGAAAATGCAGATTGGTCTTACACAGCTGATAGCTGGTGCAGAGGAAAGACAATAAACAAATACAGAAAACCCAAATCCATTCGTTATAGTAGTGGTCGTACTAAAGTATAACGAAGCACATCGGTTAGAAGAAAACAAAATGTAATGCAGTTGTGATGGATTAAGGAAGACATAAAGATATGGTAAAGACAATATCAACTGTGAGTAAGGAATATCTATAATGAAATCTGAACAGATTTAATACAGCAGAAAAGAAGAAGAACTTGCTGAAAGAAATCGACCTTAATGAATCTCATAGTCGCAAGTAAACATCTTTTTTATTACTCCAATAATGGCTTACACAATAACTCAAGAATTACAATAAATCTCTCTTGACAGAGGTTTTTCTCCCAGTCCTGTGCTCATGCGCCCCCCTCTCCTATTCTGTTACATACATCATTCTTTTAAAGAGAAAAAATCTATAACAAAACTCTTAGTGTTCTGGAAAAAACGAAACGGTTTGCCTCCCAGTTACGTTTTTCTTTGCTCGCCTCAAACTCTTGATCTCCCCAGGTATAATTTCCTTTGCTTCTTCTATGATTTCCCAAACGTCGTGATCTCTTTATGTGTAACTGCCTTCACTGCTTCTGAGCTTTACCAAATGTCGAGCAGGTAAATTATTATTATACTTGAATTGTTTTGAGATACAAACCCTAGACCAAGCGCCATTGCCATTTGGGAGTGAAAAGCTAATTTCTTCCAGGCTGGAAATATATGGGTTGTCCTCGCTGGTATTCCTGTTCTTCGAAAATCCTCCATACAAATTAAAACCACTAAGCTTCTTAGCTTCAGCTTGAAAATGTGCCATTTGAGTTTGCATCCACACAGAATTTCAAGGCTATGTATTTAAATCTTCTTCTACTTCAATATCTGGACTCGAAAAATGAATGAAGGAGATACAGCTCAATCTGTGTTGTTCGACAGTGAAATGCAGATCTCTGGTTCTGGAATTCAATGCAAAAACTTGTCTGTTCCACTGCCATTGCCTTTGCCTGCCAACCGTTACAGAGTTCCCAACAATCGAGAACCATTTTTGTTCATCTCCGTCCTCACATCGGGTAACGGGAAGCACTGTATTGTTGTTTGTGCTGCGAGGCTGAAATCTGCTGAAGCCAATGATCTCAAACATGGATCTCTTCTTGTCGATTTTAGCCGATGAATGTTCACCCGGTCTCTTTGTCTCGGCCCTCGATCTGCTCTTTGAGTTTTGATAATTTGCTCACAGAAGCACTCAACATAATGAGCTCTTTCACTTCCTCCTCTGTTATTTTTCCGTTGGCGTTCTTGTCTACCATGTCAAAGAATAGTTGCAATTGAGAATCAAAACTTTGAACCGACATCTCCAAATCTATTTGTTATTTCCTGAGGCCTCGCCGATTCCATACTGGTGTTTCTCTTATTCATGTCTTCAAGATCATGAATTAGCGAAGGTTGATGACGATCAATTCTGTAATCAATCCGTCTGGAGCAGTAAGAGTAGTACCGTTCCTTCCCTCCTGCAAAACAGACTGCTGCTCCTTCTATGTCGAATTGGAATTATGAATATTCAATGTGCCATCTGCAGATTGGCCCTGATCAAACTTACCGTTTGTCATGGAGAAATCGTTGGACGAACCGGCCGTTTTCCCGTGCTTCTTTATGAGCAGCAACTCGAGCAAGGATCACTCATTATCGTAACCCCACAATACGAGTGCAGAGCACACAAAAACCAAAATGATGTTTGTTATCCTGATGTTCGGTAATCCTTTTGCATGCACTTTATTTTCTGACCGTTTTGTGAGCAATAATTTAGGTGCTCTGTCTTTTTCATTTCTCTAGCATCCGTGGAGATCTGGAGAAGGCGGCTCCGTTGTTTCCACATAACCGTGACCGTTTTTTAATTAGAAATGCCATAACGGTGACACTGCATTTTTTGAAGGGAATAAAAAAGAAACGCTTCTGCTGACCCCGAAACGCTATCAGATTCTGTTCTGGACTCCTGTCCTGAAAATTTAGATCGACCAGTTTTTTTGAAGAATAATATGCTCCAGTGGCTATCATACCCCTGACAGCCTCGCTCAGATCACCAGAAGTCTGCACCGTTACTGTACGCGTCTTTCAGTCTCGAAAGATCCTCCTGAGATAGAATCCGCACCTGCAACCACACCGCGCTCGCCGGCGCCTCCACGTGCTATACCACTACTGACATAAGAAATTGGTCCGTTTCCATTGAAGAAGTCCGAATATAGATGCTCAACAACCCGACTGTGAATTTAACCCTTAAGATCCTGCGAACAACTCCGTCATTGGAATCTCCTCACGGTTCACAAGTGCTCCAAGATTATTCGTGAACGGTTTGAAATCGTAGGGGTCCATTACCTTGTCAATGCCCGTGTTGATGGAATCAAGAACATTGTCAGTATAATTTTAGCGCGGGAGCGACGCGATCTTATTTATTCCTTTCCAGTTTGAAAGAATAAATCCAATTTGTTGATCCATGAGGATGGAACGTCTCTGGAAGCAATGAGAACCAGGTCTGCATCCACATTGAGACGGTGGAGGGATTGAAACATTACACGCACAACAACGTAAAACTCTTAGTCTCTCGGCGTTCCCATGTACATCATTGTCGCGTAGGCGTTTCTTGCAGGTGGCATCGCCGCATTCACAGTAGCCCATGCGTGAATTATCGCTAACATACATATAAGTAATAATGCATTGCTGGAATTGACCCTCTAACCCGCTGAAGCCATAATCAATGCTACAGATACTCCACTGCGCCTGCTCCCGATATGAGATATGAGCTGTCCTGGCCGCCACCTTAGTTTGAATCTTGGGATCGGCAATATATGGCATATATATGTGAAGAACCTAGAAACCCCTTTCGGCACACAACAACCCCACACTGCTAGATAACAAATTTATCACGGTATTGAGGAACCCGTCACAACATCACGAGAGCTGAGCATGATCTACGTGCATAGATTAACACAGTCTTAAGCAGTTTATATTCACCAATTTTTTTTGAGAGATTTCTTACAGTTGCAAGGATCCATTTGAGTATATCTATTTGTTTGCATAGTATCCTTCTGCCACCAACCAAAATCACTCGAAACCATGGTAGAGATATTTTTTAATTAGTCCAAAGCGACCCAATCCTCCGACTCATATGTACCATCCTCTGATAACAATTATATGGAGACACTCTGTACGAAGATGCTATGCTAGTGGGCACTCCTCAAACTCCGGCCATGATAGAATATTCAAACCAACCTACCAAGAAAACAACTACCAAAGATCAGCAACCCACAAGAAGAAGAAGGCACGTCGATTTGATCCATCTGCTGTATAGGACTGCGTGACTTCATACCACACTGGTTAGTATTGACTCTCTAGAATCGAAAAGTGAAAAGATCTAGCTACAACAATTTGTACGTTGATTAGATCAGTGCCAGATAGCAAAGCGACACTTAGGCTGATGTCATTGCCTGTCATCAAGTCACCACCGTGCACCCTGTTGTTAAGTCAAGAACAACACAATTGATCCCGCCAAGATAAAGAAAATTCACATATCTCTGAAGTGGAACAGCCATAGCTAAATACGTGAATGAATTTTGGTGAAATCAATGTCGAAGTGATATCCTGCTTGTAATTCAGTTGGAATAACAACCTTAACACTAAGATTTGTGATAACGTTGAGAGTTTTCGAAGTACAAGCAATGCCTCCATGCATGTGGGTGAAAGGAAGTGATATACTTGTGTTCTTATTTTTGATCAAAGATTGTAAGGTTAGCGCTGACTTAAGAAGGTGCTTTGTATCAATAATGTGCGGAAACTGCTTGTGGAGAGAAGCAACAAATTCAACCACAGTTTGTGGCAGGGGAGTAATAAATTTGCTATGGATATGAGCAAAATCTAACATGCAATTGTGACCAATAATAACCTTTCCTCCAGAAGCAATCAAATCAATTATATGGCGAAAGAATATTGCTTGTTCCACCTCAGGCTCCAATGTCAGACATCATTTTCCATCGATCTCTTGGTCCATACTTCTCTATTCTCTTCAAAGTATGTAAATACTACTTGTTTTTGTATGGCTCCAGATATACTAACTGTTCCCACATACACAAGATCCTTGAAATGCCTTATCCATGCCTTGGGCAGCCAGTCAATTTTGATATCTGTTACAACATCGGCTCCAACTAGGGACGATACTTTCTCGTAAAGTGCCGAGAACAGTAGACCAGGTGCCTCCATCCATTTGGCTTCCCGAAATCATCGAATCTGGAACTCTGTCACTTTACTTGCATCTCGGCGGAACGAAAAACTGCTTATTCATCCATTGGGCTATGGAGTCGTAATGCTTTATGTCAAAACCATACTGGATTCAAAACTGAACTTGAAAACATATTGAACACTATCAATGTAATCTAATGCTTGAATTTAAGCTTATTTATATACATCCCCTACTCTAACTACTGAAAGATTTCCAGAATCAAATGATATGAAAATGCCAGTGAAGCCATTCCAATAATTGTCTTCTCATTTGAAAATTTTTTACACTTTCTTTCGGGGAGGCTGAAAAAAGAAATTGACAATTCCCATCCGACCTGTTGGTGATCATGGATTTGCAAACCTTTCGTCAATTCTTGTGACCAAACATTCATGACATAGCATATTCCTCCATTAAATGAATTCAAAAGATCAGCAAAAGGGTCTTGGAAAAATATACCGTCTTGAGGTTTTAAAACATCCATGACTACTCTATGTTCTGATTTATGATACTTAGGATCATTAAACATGGCAACCATTTATTTTTCATGAAACAAAGCAGAGTCTAGAATCTGATCTTCTGGTAGGAAATCATCACAAATAGGTTCGCTAACTTCCTGTAGGGTTCCATGAAATACCTGACTGTCACCATCCAAAAACAGATTTACATCTTCTTCCTGAGTAAGTTCACAAGATATCCTCCTACAATGTTGATGAAAAAGTGCGTGAAAGCATCTCAATGAAGGAATACTGGAATGGGGTAAAGATTTATACCAGAGTCTAGCATCTTTTTCCAATGAAAACATAAACAATTTCATGAGGACATCTTCATGATGTACATTTAATTCTTCCATGAGCTTGTGGAATTCAAACAAATGTTGACCAGGATTGTCGTCCTCATCTTCTCCAAATTTAGGAAGGATATCTGCCCAAATTTTAATGTCTGGAATAGTGTTCAGAAAGCCATAAACATTCGTAAAGTCCAGAGGAGCAAACCTTGCAGCAATTCGAGCAACGAACGAGTTTGACATCTGAGACTAGTGGAGTCGCCAACAAAATCATGTAGAGTCTACGAACCAAGGAGTCACCAGGTGAATGATCACAACCAATTTAATGCCTATCCCTTGTTCACCATCAAGAGATAGATCTGGACTTTGTCGTATTCCAGGGAAGATAACCTCGTCCTTGATCCCCGACAACGACGCCAAAAATGTTGACACTCAGAACTGAAATGGGCTGTAACAAATAATCTCGAGGCAACCTCGAACCACTTTGGATTGGAATGCTACCCTCCCCCAACCCGAGAGGGATATCTCGAAAAATGTCACAAAATAAATTGAAATAAGCGTGAAATGGTGGGCAGATTTATGGGTAAAAGATGGTCTTGGATTTTTGGAGTTTGGGTGTTAAACCAGGGAAATGATCCATTGGGCATGGAGTCAAATGAAAACTGAAGAAAAGAGACAATGGCAGAGATCAAATAACTTGCGGAAAGTGAGGCAAAGTAAGTCTATCTTTCAGCGTTTTGATTAATCATGATGTGGTAGTGGAAAGAAAAGGAAAGGCCGATGTAGCAAATGATATATGCAGAGTTCTGAAAATGCAGATTGGTCTTACACAACTGATAGGTGGTGCAGAGGAAAGGCAATAAACAATTACAGAAAACCCAAATCCATTCGTTATAGTAGTGGTCGTACTAAAGTATAACGAAGCACATCGGTTAGAAGAAAACAAAATGTAATGCAGTTGTGATGGATTAAGGAAGACATAAAGATATGGTAAAGACAATATCAACTGTGAGTAAGGAATATCTATAATGAAATCCGAATAGATTTAACACAGCAGAAAAGAAGAAGAACTTGCTAAAAGAAATCGACCGTGATGAATCTCATAGTCGCAAGTAAACATCTTTTTTATTACTCCAATAATGGCTTACACAATAACTTAGCAATTACAATAAATCTCTCTTGACAGAGGTTTTTCTCCCAGTCCTGCGCTCATGCGCCCCCCTCTCCTATTCTATTACATACATCATTCTTTTAAAGAGAAAAAATCTAAAACAAAACTCTTAGTATTTCAGGAAAAACGAAACGGTTTGCCTCCCAGTTACGTTTTTCTTTGCTTGCCTCAAACTCTTGATCTCCCCAGGTCTAATTTCCTTCGCTTGTTCTGTGATTTCCCAAACGTCATGATCTCTTCATGTGTAACTGCCTTCACTACTTCTGATCTTTCCCAAACGTTGAGAAGGTGAATTATTATTATACTTGAATTGTTTTGAGATCCAAACCCTAGACCAAGCGCCATAGCCATTTGGGTGTGAAAAGCTAATGTCTTCCAGGCTGGAAATATATGGGTTGTCCTCGCTGGTATTCCCGTTCTCCGCAAATCCTCCATACAAATTAAAACCACTAAGCTTCTTAGCTTCACCTTGAAAATGTGCCATTTGAGTTTGCATCCACACAAAATTTCAAGGCTATGTATTTAAATCTTCTTCTACTTCAATATCTGGACTCGAAAAATGAATGAAGGAGATACGGCTCAATCTGTGTTGTTCGACAATGAAATGCAGATCTCTAGTTCTAGAATTCAATGCAAAAACTTGTCTGTTCCGCTGCCATTGCCTTTGCCTGCCAACCGTTACAGAGTTCCCAACAATCAAGAACCATTTTTGTTCATCTCCGTCCTCACATCGGGTAACGGGAAGCACTGTATTGTTATTTCTGCTGCGAGGCTGAAATCTGCTGAAGCCAATGATCTTAGACATGGATCTCTTCTTGTCAATTTTAGCCGATGAATGTTCGCCCGGTCTCTTTGTCTCGGCCCTCGATCTGCTCTTTGAGTTTCGATAATTTGCTCGCAGAAGCACTCAACATAATAATCTCTTTCACTTCCTCCTCTGTTATTTTTCCGTTGGCGTTCTTGTCTACCATGTCAAAGAATAGTTGCAATTGAGAATCAAAACTTTGAACCGACATCTCCAAATCTATTTGTTATTTTCTGAGGCCTCGCCGATTCCATACTGGTGTTTATCTTATTCATGTCTTCAAGATCATGAATTAGCGAAGGTTGATGACGATTGGTTTCTGTAATCAATCAGTCTGGAGAAGTAAGAGTAGTACCATTCCTTCCCTCCTGCAAAACAGACTGCTGCTCCTTCTATGTCGAATTGGAATTATGAATATTCAATGTGCCACCTACAGATTGGCCCTGATTGAACTTACCGTTTGTCATGGAGAAATCATTGGACGAACCGGCCATTTGCCCGCGCTTCTTTATGAGCAGCAACTCGAGCAACGATCGCTCATTATCGTAACCCCACAATACGAGTGTAGAGCACACAAAAACCAAAATGATGTTCGGTATCCTGATGTTCGGTAATCCTTTTGCATGCGCTTTGTTTTCTGACCGTTTTGTGAGCAATAATTTAGGTGGTCTATCTTTTTCATTTCTCTAGCATCTGTGGAGATCTGGAGAAGGCGGCTCCGTTGTTTCCACGTAACCGAAACCGTTTTTTAATTAGAAACGCCATAACGGTGACACTGCATTTTTTGAAGGGAATAAAAAAGAAACGCTTCTGCTGACCTCGAAACGCTATCAGATTCTGTTCTGGACTCCTATCCTGAAAATTCAGATCGACTGGTTTTTTTGAAGAATAATACGCTCCAGTGGCCATCATACCCCTGATAGCCTTGCTCAGATCACCAGAAGTCTGAACCGTTACTGTACGCGTCTTTCAGTCACGAAAGATCCTCCTGAGATAGAATCCGCACCAGCAACCACACCGCGCTCGCTGGTGCCTCCACATGCTATACCACTACTGACATAAGAAATCGGTCCGTTTCCATTGAAGAAGTCCAAATCTGGATGCTCAACAACCGGGCTATGAATTTAACCCTTAAGATCCTGCGAACAACTCCGTCATTGGAATATCCTCACGGTTCACAAGTGCTCCAAGATTATTCGTGAACGGTTTGAAATCGTAGGGGCCCATTACCTTGTCAATGCCCATGTTGATGGAATCAAGAACACTGTCAGTATAATTTTAGCGCTGGAGCGATGTGATCTTATTTATTCCTTTCCAGTTTGAAAGAATAAATCCAGTTTGTTGATCCATGAGGATGGAACGTCTCTGGAAGCAATGAGAACCAGGTCTGCATCCACATTGAGACGACGGAGGGACTGAAACATTACACGCACAACAATGTAAAACTCGTAGTCTCTCGGCGTTCCCATGTACATCATTGTCGCGTAGGCGTTTCTTCCAGGTGGCATCGCCACATTCACAGTAGCCCATGCGTGAATTATCGCTAACATACATATAAGTAATAATGCATTTCCAGAATTGACCCTCTAACCCGCTGAAGCCATAATCAATGCTATAGATACTCCACTGCGCCTGCTCCCGATATGAGATATGAGCTGTCCTGGCTGCCACCTTAGTTTGAATCCTGGGATCGACAATATATGGCATATATATGTGAAGAACCTAGAAACCCCTTTCGGCACACAACAACCCCACACTACTAGATAACAAATCTATCACGGTATCGAGGAACCCGTCACATCATCGCGAGAGCCGAGCTCGATCTACGCGCATAGGTTAAAACAGTCTTAAGAAGTTGATATTCACCAATTTTTTCTGAGAGATTTCTTACAGTTGCAAGGATCCGTTTGAGTATATCTATTTGTTTGCATAGTATCCTTCTGCCCACCAACCAAAATCACTCTAAACCATGGTAGAGATATTTTTTAATTAGTCCAGAGCGACCCAATCCTCCGACTCATATGTACCGTCCTCTGATAACAATTATATGAAGACACTCTGTAAGAAGATGCTATGCTAGTGGGCACTCCTCAAACTCCGACCATGATAGAATATTCAAACCAACCTACCAAGAAAACAACTCCCAAAGACCAGCAACCCGCAAGAAGAAGAAGGCATGTCGATTTGATCCATCCACTGTATAGGACTACGTGACTTCATACCACACTGGTTAGTATTGACTCTCTAGAATCGAGAAGGGAAAAGTTCTAGCTTCAACAATTTGTACGTTGATTAGATTAGTGCTAGATAGCAAAGAGACACTTAGGCTGATGTCATTGCCTATCATCAAGTCACCACCGTGCACCCTGTTGTTAAGTCAAGAACAACACAATTGATCCCGCCAAGATAAAGAAAATTCACATATCTATGAAGTGGAACAACCATAGCTAAATACGTCAGTGAATGAATTTTGGTGAAATCAATGTCGAAGTGATATCCTGCTTGTAATTCAGTCGGAATAACAACCTTAACACTAAGATTTGTGATAACATTGAGAGTTTTCAAAGTACAATCAATGCCTCCACGCATGTGGGTGAAAGCAAGTGATAGACTCGTGTTCTTATTTTTGATCAAAGATTGTAAGGTTAGAGCTGACTTAAGAAGGTACTTTGTATCAATAATGTGCGGAAATTGCTTATGGAGAGAAGCAGCAAATTCAACCATAGTTTTTGGCAAGGGAGTAATAAATTTGCTATGGATATGAGAAAAATCTAACATGCAGTTGTGACCAATAATAACCTTTCCTCCAGAAGCAATCAAATCAATTATATGGCGAAAGCCTATTGCTTGTTCCACCTCAGGCTCCAATGTTAGGCGTCGTTTTCCATCGATCTCTTGGTCCATACTTCTCTATCCTCTTCAAAGTATGTAAATACTACTTGTTTTTGTATGGCTCCAGATATACCAACTGTTCCCACATACACAAGATCCTTGAAATGCCTTATCCATGCCTTAGGCAGCCAGTCAATTTTGATATCTGTTACAACAGGAAGCACCACTATCCAAATACCACACCGATCTCGATGCACTTGAAGCCATGTATGCGATCAAAGAGAAGTCAAGTTCAAATTGTGAGACAAAAGCCTGACCAGTTGTAGCTCTAACAACCGTCTTTTCTTCCTCTTCTGTGGACAGTTAGTAGCGAGATGCCCATGTTTGTGATAGTGAAAACACTTTACTTTGGACAAATCTAGCTTCTTGACTTTAGACTCAAATTTTGAATGGAATTTATTCCCTTTCCCTTTCCTTGCCTTGGAAGTCAAAGCACAATCCTCTTCATCATCATGCTTTGATGAAGATCCATCTCTGGTGTTCTACCTGAACTCCTCTTGTACTAGATTCGACCATAGTCATTCCCAATCTAGAAAATTTTCCCTTCCATTGACATAGTCTTGATAACTGTGCCAACTCTTGGGAAGTCCTAGGAGAGCCAAGCTCACCAAATCATCAACAATGACTGTTATTCCCACACTTCCAAGCTTATCACAACATTGGACAAACTTCGTGAGATATTTTGGAATGGTGTCACCCTTCTCCATCTTGATCTTCCTGAGTTTATCTTTGAGCGCCAATTTCCTATGATCGCTGCTGTTTTGCAACAGATCCGTCAAAACCTTCCACATTGCATGTGGTGTGGTTTTCCCATGGAGACTTAAGACGATGTGGTCTCGTACTCATTCCAACAGAATCCTCCTCGCCTTTGCCACTTTCTTTTGCCATGCATCAAGATTTGCAGTGTCTGTCGCATCCGGCTTAGGAACATCTTTGTCAATGTATTCCTTCAAGCCATTTTCTTCGAGTATTGCTTCCATCCTGTCCTTCCAAGAAATGTAGTTCGAGCTGCCCTCGAGTGCATACTCCAACCTCAAGCCATTGAAAGACATTTCGATCTTGAATCAACTGTAGCACCAAGAAATTCCTACAAATTCTAATTTTATCCAAACACAAACTCAATCGCTGCAATCCCTCTTTCCCTGGTAGGTTCGCACCCCACCTGAGAGCAGCTTGAGGGATGTTCACACCCTACTAGTGTCTATCCTGCGAACTATTTGAGAGAGTTCGCACCTCACCTGTGTCTAGCCTGTGAACTGTTTGAGAGAGTTTGCACTGTAATGCACTGTGGGGTGAGGGAAGTTCGCACCTCTCCTTCAAGCAGCCTGCGAGAATCTTAATGAAGTTCACACCTCTCCTTTGAGTAGGGTGCGAGAATTTCTTCTCCTAGAAATGTGTGTAGTTTTCAGTAATAAGGTTCACACCCTGCTAGAGACGGAACCTGCAAAAATACTATTATTTTCGCACCTCACTTCTGTGGCTTCGTGGCTATGATACCATGAATAAATTTCAATACAAAATAAGTATTTCCTACAAATCTCCTGATCTAACAATTCAATGCCACTGTTAAATACATAATCACTTCTACTAATAATCTTGCGGAAATTAAATCACAATCACAAAGTGAAATATCAAGAACACATAACACATAAGTTTTTCTGGGAAAACGTAAATCTAAAAACCCCACTATCATATATTATGTATATCATGGATCATGAAACAATCTCATACAAAACTCTAATCCAAGAGCTCTCAGTACAATACAATCGTCTCACACTGTCATACAAAACTCAACAAATACATGTGCCAATTTCTGTGTCCAGACAACCTGCCTCCTCTGCACAATCCTTGCAATTAGAATTCTCACAATGAGTTCGAATTTCCTAGTTTGCACATACTCATCAGCATATCCACTGCATGTGTGATTGCATGAGTGCACTTCACTCAAATCACAAATGATAGCCAAACTGTCCCTTTCACCTGTTATCTCAACTGGGTCTCCACTGGATTTGACATGCATGTAGTTAACCATGGCCAATCTTCAGTTGCATGTGAGTTCACTGGTTGTGAATTAATTAATAATTAATTCACTGAACTCTCACTAGTGTACGTTCAGTTACAACTAGTACAACTCGTCTTAACTCACTTAACTGAGTTAAACTACTTCACAACTCTCATAACTACACTTATAACTCTGTTACAACTTCAAGTCACCTTTGAACTCAAATTTCCCATAGTTAACTGATTTGCCATTTCAGTTAATTATTTCAAGTAATTATGAGATAATAGATTAATATTTATTGTCCAATTTATTTAAGGGAAAAGTAAATTAGACACATGTTTCTTGACTTTTCAACAGAATTGTGAATCTCAATCAACTTTCATTCATTGGTCTTGACTTGATTACCAACCCAATGACCTCCCTAAATGGTTCTTATATGTAGGTGATATCGCCCCCTCCACAGGTCAATTATGTGGCATTGTCTCCCATGCCTTCAACTTCCGATGACGATGAGTCTCTCATTGTAAGCTCAATCTCTTATGACTTGGATTCGGTAGTTGACATGGTGATCTCTTCGATATGGAGTTTAGAGCCCGATCTCCTTACCCTTGTTGTGGACCTCAACATGTGTTCCTTCTAGAGTGTGTTTCTTCCATCAAGTGAAGATCTCTTGGAAGCCATGACCGAGTTTTGTCTCTTGATATGGTGTCCCTCTAGATCATTGTCCTCTTCAAAGCCATGATCAAGAATATGAGTTTGAGCATGGTTTTCTTATTTCAAGCTCAATAAAAAATGAAAATAGCTTTGAGCATGGTTTTCTGATTTCAAGCTCATTAAAAAATTAAACCATATTTGAGCATGGTTTTCTGATTTCAAACTTGTTAAAAAATGAAACCAGCAACGAGGATAGTTTTTGCGTCTTTGTGACAACCTTGTTAAGAATTGAAACAGTGGTTATGAGCATAGTTCTTCTCCTATGTCAAGCTCGTTTAAAAATGAAATAGAGGTCTGGGGATTGACCCTGGATTCTCGAGCATAGTTTTTATTCTCTGTGGCAAGCTCATTAAAAAATGAAATAGATTGCCCCCCCTCTCTGTTTGAGTCAAGTCCTTTGTCTAGTATTTGGAGCTTCATTTCATTCACCTTTACAGTTGGACGAAACGAAGCTTAGGGAAAATTTTCCTATAGCCTCAGCCTTTGGAATTCATGTTGGAGTTAAGCCACTAGATTTTTAAGCTGGGGTCAAACATAGTTTCCTCTGGTTCAAGCTTGTGTAAAAATGAAACTAGGTCCAAGCATAGTTTTGTTTAGTTTTTAATCTTGTGTAAAAATAAAATCTATCCCAAGCATAGTTTTTTTTTTTGTTTTAAACTTGCGTAAAAATGAAAACAACCCCGAGCTTAGTCTTTGTTCTTTCTCGTGCTCGTAAATCAATGAGAATGTAACCGAGTAAAATTTTATCACTTTTCAGACTTATAAAGGTTATACAAAAAATGAACCCCATGGAGTTCCCTTTAAGCTCTTTTCAGACTCTCTAAACATGAAAATATTGTCGAGCGATCTTGTTCTTTTCACGCTCTTTAAGGTTTTTGAAGAAATTGTTTGTCGAGTTGTATTTTATCTCTTTTTTGATCTCATCAGACTACTTTACGAAAAATGAACACTCTAATGAAACATGATTCGAAGAAGTTATGGAGTCCTCTTTAAGTTCTTTTCAAACTCCATAAATATGAAAATACCACTGAGTTTACTTTCTTTGGACTCGTAAAACAAACATCGAAAGGCCCATATGGGACCGAACCACTCTTTGATAGGGTTCATTAAGCATACTCCAAGGGACTCATCCGAAGAATGAGCTTACAATTCAAGCATATGTTATCCTCCTCAATATTGTGTAAAAATAAAGAGGTACTTGCCATAAATGGTGGGGGAAAATTGAAAAATAAATCTATCTACACATGTATTCTATGAAAGAGTCGCTTTTGAACATGACACCCTTTCACTCGCTTTGTGTCTAGGTTGGAAAATCCACTTGTCTCTTGATCATACTCATTTATAAGATTACAATTTGGTCTGTGATCTTTGTTGTTGAGTCAATGTTTCCAATACAATTTTTGTGTCGTCAATATGTTCAAAGAGAAGTTCAACTCAGAAAGTCTTCTATTGCGTCGACCATTTTTGCAGTCCTTAAGACTTCTATTGCGTCGACCATCTCTAAGTCATTCTTGAATCACTTGTTACTATGATCTACTTCAAATCTTGTTACTTGTTTCATGTCATTGATGGGGGATACATTAAGGCCCTCCCGTGATGACTATTTTCCTGTCGAATTCAACTAATTATCCATGAATTAGATTTATAAAATAATTGGTACCTTGGAACTTGCATGCCTCAATGGCAGGTTTCCTCACTTTTGACAATGGGTTTTCATTATTGACCGCTGATTGAGAGATTCCATCGAGTGTTCGACTTCAACTCATAAATTCACACTCGTTGGATTTTACTAGTGTACCTTGGAAGTCATTGATATTAATGGTAATTTCTCTCACACTTGTTAATGATATTCACTAAGGACTGGTAATCAAGTGGTTTCTACCATGTTTGACTTCAACACATATATTCACATGGTTAGATTCATACTATAGAGTGATGGAGATCAAAACCCTGGATTTTTTCTGACATATTCAGGTTGTGTTGGAGTATATTCATATTTTACTGTTGCATAGATCCAAAATGTGTGTCTCATGGCTATGTTCAAATTTGAGTCTTTAACACAGATCCAAAGTGTATTTTTTGTGGCTATGTTCAGATTTGATTCATAATGGCATGGATCCACAATGTATGTTTGGTGGCCATGACCTATCTTACTTGACATGGATATTTGCATGTTGACATTTATGCTTTGAGTCTTTTGTATTTTGAGTATGGGAATGCCTACCTTAGTGATGATATATTATTGTACTATATTTCCTTGTTTGTTGGTAGGTTTTCGACCGACGTGTTCATTGTTCCCTACACAAACTTGACAAAGTATTTCAACTATCACTCTGTTCTAACTTCATACTTTGGGGGGCTTAGTGTTACACATTATTTTCATCATCCCTATGACCGTTAATGATGTACACCTATCCTTTGTCTTTAGAAGGATTAATGGCCTTAATGCCTTAAGAAGAATGAAGATACATTTTCCGAGAAAGATGAAAATTATATTTTCCTTTGTAAAAACCTTATAAAAAGGTGTCATCACACCTTGCTCAATATTAAGGGTGCAATGATTTAGGATCATCACAGGTTTCACCACAGTGGTCTGCAACGTTGTCACAGTTTTCTCAATTTTAAGGGTGTGACGATAATGTTTACGAATAAAAAGAGCATCTTCTCGACATTTCTAGAATGGAAGCTTCGAGGGTGAGGTGGCCTTTGATCGGTTTGGATCTGAGTCACATCCCTATTCTATTGGGATCATCGTAAAATCCTCACCATGTCCTTTTTAGCTTATAAAAGGAGAATATTTCTCATGGGAAAGCTAGGTTTGAAATGGTTAGAGATTTTTTGAATGACTAGTTCTTGAGTTTTGTAGCTTAGAGTTTTTGGAGCTTGTATGCTGGCTTTCAGTTTCATTTTGCCAAGTTGAGATTATGAGTGAATTTCAAATCTACAGTCTCAAAATTCGTGGAACAGAAGTGTGTGGGAAGCAAGGAACTATTGGAAGAGACCCTACAACATCAAGGCATTGGTTGTATTCTCCTTTTCATATATTTAATACAATGATATATTTATTTCCCATAAAACTGGTCTTATTTTATTGTATGACTCCTTGATCACATACATAGGTTTTGTTGAGTATACATCGTTTCTTTCACTTCGT
Organism: Picea mariana; assembly: GCA_032191745.1. Classification (NCBI taxonomy): domain Eukaryota; kingdom Viridiplantae; phylum Streptophyta; class Pinopsida; order Pinales; family Pinaceae; genus Picea; species Picea mariana. The sequence goes on along the minus strand of JASDQU010103242.1, from coordinate 38,361 downwards.
TGGCTTATTTATTTTTATAGGTTCAACATCCCATAAGCCTTATAACAGAGCGAGGAAAAACACCATTTAAAAGGTATGCCATTTATCTCTTGTTAGTTAGTATGCTTGATAGTTAAAACTTAGGGAAAGTTTATATTCTGTCTTGTTTTGTTCTAATTTCTTGTTTAAGTTAGGGATATCAGTTTGTGTCTGCACTTAACGATTTGTATGATAACAACTAATATGAGAAATCAAGATGCAAATGCAAGAAATCAAAATGACTTACCTACTTACCTGGGAGCCTTGGGTCTCTAAAGATCATGTGATAGATGATGTCAGGTGAAGTCATACAATCAGTGAAACCAATTGATCATCCCATCAAAGTACCTCCCCCTGTTCTTGATCATGTAATACAACAAATATAAATCAAGCACATAATAATCATGAGTATAAATACACATATAATCGATCATGAAATAAAACTCATGGAGATGGGTGGGAGGGAGGAAATCCTACTGGAAAGAGAAACCATCAGCTTGATAATCCTTCATGAAAGTGTAGCCACAAGAATGATCAATATATATATATGAGGGACACCCTATGTAGAGGAAAACTTATCTTCATCCCCGTTAGTATGATCACTACTTCCTGAAGACCGAGAATATATGAGAGATCCCAAGAAGACCTCATGATTTCCTTGAGAGGAGAAAATGAGGTAAGGGACAGGCTCAGGTCTAGGAAGAGAAAAACACATGTTCCCTCTTTATCTTCGAATCCCTATAGAAATATTCAATATGAAATTAATTCCTCTTTGTAGAATGAGCCTTCGATCTCTCTGAGGTGGACACGTCCTGGTATTCCTCCAAAATTTAAGACAAAAGTGGTCAAGAGTCCTAGAATAAATATGTAATCATGTCATCATCAGGATCCAAAACATATGAATCATATACACATGAAAAATAATTCTCTGAAGATGACAACTCAAACCTCTTTTCTTGAGGGCCACCTTCAATGTCGTAAATGGGGTCTCTATTGAAAATTAGACAACCAAAGTCCCAGATACATGTGCTTGTATGTATGAAAGTATCTATATGCTCATCAACCATATGTAAAGGTTCTCTCACAAGACCATCAAAAAAAGTGACCATCCCTTTGTATTTTTGTGCAGGAGGAGTAAAGGCATTAACGTCTTCATCAAGTGGAAGGGCATACGTGAGTGCTTCGTCTTTGTCAAATGTATCATCCATATCTTCAACATGAGAAAATTCGTTGAGATTTTCTTGATAACTTTCTTCATATGTTTGTTCTTTGAGCACTTCTTCATCATCAAGGGCAGGAAATAACTCTCTTATGCAATTCATCATTTCCCTAGAAACTTTATTAACAACCTTTTCCTTTTCCATCTGTAAAATTGCCATCTTTGAGTCATAATAAGTTCTAGATGAGGGTTCATCCCATGGTGCCATAATTCAATTGACTGAAAATACACCTCAATGGAGTTTCCAGGTGAGATCAAGTCTCACCAAAGGAGGGAAAGGGGGGAAAAAAGGGAAAGGTGGGTTCGTGGAAAGTGGAGTCGTCAGACAAGATTCAAGGGAAACTTATCAAGGGTGGAAAAGGGTGGAACGATTAAATCCTATTAATAAATCTATGATCTGGCTAGATTTATTAATAGAATTTAATCGTGGCCGCTAGGTATGTCTTTTTGTGAAAAATTTCCTCAGGCTATGCAGTTCTCTTTTTGTTCTTTTCTTACATTTATGGGAATAAAAGGTGAGGTTTAAACTAATGACAGAGGGAAGTTATGATATATTGGAGAAAGCTGGGCTTTGGGATAACCTTTATAACTCAGCATGCAGACGATGAGGATCAAACCTACTTCAAGCTATCAATAATACCATTGACTTGTAGACATTCAACATCGTCTGAGATGACGGTTACAGAAAGAAAATACGTATGTAATAGAAAATTGTGCAAGAAAAGTAATTTTCAATACTCTACTATGAATCACATATCAACACAATCGATTTCTATTCATCAATTAGATTAAAATAACTGTCGCAACATTATACAATAACTTAAACAACAGATACAACAACTCTTACTCAATACAACAACAAGTATTGAATTCAAAGACGAAGATAATCCCCTCGGTCCAGTCACATTCACGCCTCAGATGAAAGAAGTGTCTTTGGTTCTAAACAAAACTTCTAAATCCAAATAAATTGCACATAAATAATTCTCTTACAACATTCAAGAAAAGGTCTTCTGTCCAAAACCATCGACCTTTAACACAAGGTCGAATCTCTAATTTATAAAAATAACTAAACTAAATATATTTACTAATGTTGTGTTAATTGGAGAAAACAACACGTGGTGAACTTTATCTATCTATTCTCTTTCGTCTTCTTTAGATCATTTCATCATTTTACTGAAGTGGATTTTTCCTCTCATATTCTAATCATTTGCAGAAGAGATCTTCACATGTATTTGCATAAGGGAACCTGTGTTTATCCATTGGAGTGGAGAGGACCTCCTTTATCTCAACTATCCATTCCTTGTACTTCATTAGTTTGACACTCACATGATGTAATAGTACGAGAGATTTAATCAGAGGCTCCATGAACTTCTTCAATTGGCCTAGGATTATGCTTGAAACATACGAAATCTCTATTTCGTATACCTGGTCTTTCTCTACATGTTGCTTGACTATATCATGTAAATCAGTGAAATCCTTTAGGGGGCCAAACTATGACAAGTCAATACCTCTCATTTCTTGGTTGATGTTTTCCCAACTTTTCTTACACTCTTCTCATCTCTCCTGTATTTTTCGTTGAGGTTCCTAGACCATGTATACCCAGTGTTCAACTGCCTTTCTTATTTGGGCGATGCTACTGTCCATCAACACTCGGATGCCATGTTCTTCTATATCTCGTCCCTTCTACACTTTGTTGATGTAGTCGATCCATTCCAAGGCTTGATGTGCCTTCTCCTACCAAAATGTTGCTAGCCCCACAAGGGTATCTTCTTGAAAATCAACTATTTGGGTGATGAAGAGGTCCCTCTCCCTTTTGAATTGTGCATACATCTCTCAGAACTCACTTTTCAAGAGTACCACCACATGGGTTGAATTTTTGTAATATTCAGCTTGATGTTGCAAGTGGTCTAAGTCTTTCCTCATGGAAAATACCTACCTTTTATCCCTTTTTTTTGTGTCTAATTTGGCATCGGTTATGGACATTCCTGCTCCGATTAGCTCAGTCATCTTGGTATTTTCTGTGTCGAATAATGTCTCTTCCATGGTTATGAATATGGTGCTATCGAGCATAAGCTTCCTTTTCCTGACTGTTCTTTTCATCATGACCTTCCTTTTCCTATCATAAGAAATATCATGTATAACAGTGACTTCGTCTACTAGTTCAAGAATATGTTGATCCCCCCAGGACAAAATATTTCCTAAGCTTCCCGCCATATAGAGGTGGTCCATGATAGGTTCTCTATATCTTCCGAGGGTGGGAATTCGACCTCCTTCTTCCTCAGTAAGTGGTTTTTGTGGTAATATTGGTGCTGACGCTTGTTATGTTCCATGGCTTGGACTGCTTAGCTCCCTAGTAGGGGGAGATTATTATGTGTCCTGGTGAATCGACCTTCTGCTGGTCCTCATCGGTTGACAAAGTATTTGTATTAGATTCTTGGGGATGTCACAACGATAGTATTTTATAGTGGAAATTATTTTGAGACATTCATTTCTAACTCCTGGCCGTTTCTATCGACAGGGTTAATTCTTGTGGGTCTTACCAAAGAGTTAAGTGGGGGATATTCCCTCAATATTTGCATAGCTCTCTCGACTTCTTCCAGTAACAATGTACCCATTTTCCATGCTTCTTCCACTTCCGCTTCTCTGGTTTCTTCTCTTACCCTGATTGCTTCTTGAGCTATGTGCTCTATCGTCTCAACTTGTTCATCCATGGTCATTGCTTTAAACTTGGTCATACTAGGGTTATCCCTTATACATAGCACTTCCTCCCAATCTTGGGTGCCCTCGGTGAATATATGATCTTCGAAACTGTCATGAGCATATGGCCAACATGAGGATACCTGCCTCGTGTGTTGGGGTACCAATCCCTTTGGGTCATGCTTGCAACAACGGGGTGTGGGGAACCAATACTCAAGTTGACTCAATCCTTTTTGTTTTTCCTGTGCAATGTATTTAACCATATAAAACCCAATATGAAAACCATAAAGTATGAAGGCCCTCTTCTTATCCTTCACCAGAGAAGCATTATAACCTTGTAGAATAGTCTGGTAACAAATATATCTAAATATCAGACAACCTGAGACATGAGTGGGGAGTAGGTGTGGTTCACCAGTGGCCCTGAACACTCTGATGTAAGTACTTGTTTCTTTGAAATACCAGTGACCAAATTTTGATATCATCTTTTTCGCTACCACTGAAAGCCTTAGGCATTCTTTTCTAAATATAATGAAGTGTATTCTGGCTATAAACTCATCACATATTACGGTGTAAAACATTTTGTACCTATTCTCCCACAAAATGCTGAAATAAACATGCACAAGTAACTTGATAGCATGCCAATTTAAATTCATACATGCGAAAGAGTTTCTCGTACATATCACGTCCAACAGGTAAGATGCCATGAAGAAGATTATGTTTCTCCATCTTTTGGTGTGTGGGCCTGTAGTATGTTGATACTCAACTGCTTTGAAATAATGGCTTTCCAATTGAAACTTCTTCCGGAGATTGCCACAGTATATGCTAAGGGAATCCATGCTTCTGAAAACTTCGAGTAGTTCTTTTCTCCATATAAATGACATATCAAATCCATTAAATAAATATAGGAATCTCTGAGGTTTACCGTGCTGTACCAACCATTGTTCCTGTTTGTGAAATTTTTATCCTCTTTCCACCATGAGGCTAACAACTGGATGGTGTCATGAAGCTCATAAAACTTGACCACAAAATCTGTATTCAGTGTTTCCTCTAGGTCTCTGAGTTTGTAATATTTTTGTACCTCCACTGGAAGAAAAATACCAACACATTCACCCTCCTGATTGTTGACCATGCACTTCACCGTGTCTGCGTGGTCAATTATCCATAATATGGTTTCTATGCAGGGTATAATTGGGGGTCGGAAAGCCACCGTGTGTAGAGACGATCGCTTGATATTCAGGAAAAATTGGTCATCCAATACCCTGACGTCCGGGTTGCTGTGATGTGTAAAATATAGGTAATCTCCCTAACTAATTTTATTATAAAGGTCACCCAAATGTGGGAGCATTACTTTATATCCAGTGCCTTCCTTTGTGTCCTCGAATGCTGGAGGCTGGGTAAACTATTTCTTGGTCAAAGTCTGGATAACTGATTTCTTTTTTCAAACAAAATCAATCTCCCTTGTGGTCGCCGATGTTGACTCTTCATTGATCTCCAGTTCTTTCATTTTTGGTGTTCTTGGTGAGCGCCTAGTTGTTTTTAGTTTATTTATAAAAATAAATAAACTAAAAATAACTATTAAAGTTGTGTTAAATGGAGAAAACGACACATGGTGAACTTTATCTATCTGTTCTCTTTCGTCTTCTTTAGATCATCTCGTCATTTTAATGAAGTGGATTGTTCCTCTCGTATTCCGACCATTTGCAGAAGAGATCTTCGCATGTATTTGCATAAGGGAACCTGTGTTGATCCATTAGAGCATATAGGACCTCCTTTATCTCAATTGTCCGTTCCTTGTACTTGATTAGTTTGACACTCACATGCTGTAAGACTGCGAGAGATTTAATCAGAGGCTCCATGAGCTTCTTTAATTGGCCCAGGATTATGCTTGAAATCTGCAAAATCTCTGTTTCGCATACTTGGTCTTGCTCTGCATGTCACTTGATTATATCATATAAATCAGTGAATACTCCGACGGACCAAACTCTGGCAAGTCAATACCTCTCATTTCTTGGTTGATTTTTTCCCAAAATTTCTCACAATCTTCCCATCTCTCCTTCATTTTCCATCGGGGTTATTGGACCATGTATACCCAATGTTCAACTACCTTTCTTATTTAGGCGATTCTACTATCCATCAACACTCGGATGCCATGTTCTTCTGTATCTCAAACCTTCTGCACCTCGCTGATGTAGTCTATCTATTCCAGGGCTTGATGTACCTTCTCATACCACCGTTGCATGTATTTGTAGGTTTCTATCCCCATAAGGGTATCTTCTTGAAAATCGCCTATTCGGGCAGTGAAGAGGTCCCTCTCCCTTTTGAATTGTGCATACATCTCTTAGAACTCACTTTTCAAGAGTACCACTGCTTGGGTTGAAATTTGGTAATATTCATCTTGATGTTGCAGGTGGTCTAACTCTTTCGTCATGACATCTACCTCCCTTTCATCCCTTTTTGCCATGTCTAATGTGGCATCGATTATGGCCATCCCTGCTTGGATTAACTCAATCATCCTGATATTTTCTATGTCGAATAAAGTCTCTTATGTGGTTATGAACAAGGTGCTATCGATCATAATCTTCCTTTTCCTGAATGTTCTTTTCATCACGACCTTCCTTTTCCTATCATAAGCAATAACTTGTATATTGGTGGCTTCGGCTACTGGTTCATGAATATGTGGATCCCCCCAGGACAAAGTATTACTTAAGATTCCCACCGTATAGAGGTGTTCCATGGTAGGTTCTCTATATCTTCCGAGGGTGGGCACTCGACCTCATTCTTCCTCAGTTAGTGGTTTCTGTGGTAATATTGGTGCTGATGCTTGTTTTGTTCCATGGCTTGGTCCACTCAACTCCCTAGCAGAGGAGATTCTTGTGCGCCCTGGTGACTTGACCTTCTGCTGGTCCTTGTTGGTTGACAGAGTCTTTGTCTTAGATGGAGAGGTGGGAAGAGGATTGGTATTGGCTAAGAGTTTGTTTGTTGAGATACCGATTTCAACCTACCCCATTTTTTCTTCTTCTCCTCCTGCATCCCTGTCATTCTTAGAGATGTCATTATGAGGTTGTGTTTCCCCCGACGACTGTGTTTCCAGTTGCTTGAGAAATACCATGTGGAGAGTGGTCCTAGATTCCAGGTTTCCTTCTTGGGGTTTTAGGACCAAATCATCAAAGGCTGTTGCAGATGTGTCCCTTGGTTTTTCCTCCCATTTGATTAACACCAGGGTTATGTGCAAATATTCTAAGCCTTCCTAGTCATCGTATATGGTGATTAAATCTATGAGGATAGTAGGCATACCCGTCCCGCTTGATGCCTTCACTGAGTTGTAGTTGTCGCAGGTGATCCTTCTTGGGCTCATATGGGGCTAGTGTTTTCTTGGGCGGTTGTAATATCCCAAGGCCGAGCCCCGATTTTAATTATGAATGTAACATGTTTTGTAGGCTGGTGAGCCAAGTATTTAGAAGCTGGTAGGCTTATGTGTTTATTAGGCCGGAGAGCCTAGATGTTAAAGGCCAGGAGCTTATTTTGTACATGTAAATATTCATATTACTAATATAAACATCACTGTGTGTATACCTACCATGAAGAAAGAGTATGGGGGACTAAGCTCCACTAGGCTGGGTAAGGGAGGGGGGATGAGAGACTAGGAAAAGGGGCTAAGCTTGAGGGATTAACCCAAGGGAATATTATAATGTATTTCCTTATATTACTAAAGTTTGGGGAAATAAAACTAGTTATCCTAAGTTCCGTTGGGAGGAGGAACGCATTCCAAGTGGAGAGGAACGTGTTCCTAGAGAGCCAAGTGTCACCCGGGATGCATGCATATTTATGTGGGAATTTACACCATTGTTGGGGGTTCACAAACGATTCCGACCATCTTTCCGAAGGGTTCACTCTCAACATTGGGACCAGGTGAGCCAACCGTTTCCCCGATTCACTCACGCACTGAGGAGGCACGAAGTCGGCCAATTCTGCCATTGTTGAACCCTTTACCTTCATGAACTTGTGTAAATTGTTGAGAAGTCCCTTGCCTTACCAGAGTTGCTACTGTGGTTAACTAGTTGAATTAAGAGCTGGTTTGAAGAGGCAGGTTGTCAAGCCTATGGTTAACTCTCCCAAGTGAGAGAGTGTGGATAGAATAAGTAGGCTGTCAAGCCTATGAAAAACTCTCTCCAGGTGAGAGAGTGTGCTGAGGAAGTGAGTTCTCCTGGAGGGAGTCCAGTAGCAGCTACATAGATTTGAGAATTCCGTCCGACCTGTTGCTAAAGCCCTGGAAGGGAGATGGAGCAACTAATGGAATGTGTGACAGTGAAGGTGTACACTCCTGGGGTGGGACATGCATGTGGGGAATGAGAGTTTGTGAGCGGTGGGCGTAAGTGTCTCCTTGGAGGAAATCCTTCCTGTTGTATTGTGTAAATTTTTGTTGTCCCTGCCTAGCCTAAGAATACCTTGCCCGATGGAGTTTAGTCCCAGCTCGAGGGTGAACCACCGCTGAGAGTGATGAGTAGCATGGTCTAAGGATGGGAGGTTCGTGGAAGGTCTGCACACAGTTGGTTTAATTCAATTAAAAGATAAGTACCATTTCCAAGTTTGGTTACATGTTGTGTATTTATATATGCTGTTATATTTATGGGTTTTGTCTATGATTATTGCGTGTATGTTTTTACTGTTATTTCTGCATTATGCTGTGTGATAGCACAACATAAATCATCTTCT
>JASDQU010103242.1:5717-23857 GCA_032191745.1 Picea mariana | reverse complement strand
TCAAGTACAAGATGATTCAAAATGAAAATGTCTCCTTGGTATATATAGGAGACTGGGAGGTTTTAATGGCCTAAAGCCGACATAAATAAAATAACATTATTAATCTAAATCACAACTAATGGCCCAAAGCCGACATAAATAAAATAACATTACTAATCTAATATGCCCCAATTAAGTGGTAATGAGCCAATATTAGGGCTTAACACATTACCCATTCCTTAGTGGAAGTGGGAAGTGGTGACAATGGATTTTGTCACAGGATTTCCCAGAACAAGCAAGAAACATGATGCAATCATGGTGGTAGTGGACAAGCTTACTAAAGCTACCCATTTAATTCCTATGAAGGTTAATCACAAGGCAACTAATGTTGCTGATATTTGTATGAGGGAAGTAGCATGATTGCATGATATTCCCAAGACAATTGTGTTTGACAGAGACCCAAAATTCACCTCAAAGTTTTGGAGAGGATTATTCAAGGGGTTTAGAATGAACCTGAACTTCAACATTACCTATCATCCTGAGTCTGATGGAAAAACAGAAAGAGTAAATCAAGTGATATAAGATATGATATGGATGTATGTGATGGACAAACCATCTAAATGGGAAGACTATCTACACTTAGTATAATTTTCCTACAAAAATGGGTATCAAGCATCACTGAAGATGAGCCCGTTTGAAGCACTTTATGGCAAAAGGTGCAACACCCCAATAAGATGGGACAAACAAGTTGATAGGGAAATGGTTGGACCAGATTTTCTTAGGGAAATGTAAGAGAAATTGTTAAAGATAAAACCGAATTTGAAGGCTGCCCAAGATAGGAAGAAAAGCTATTCTGACAAAGGAATAACCCACATGGAGATTAAAGTGGGTGATCATGTTTTCCTGAAGGTGAAAGCCAACAAAAGTTCCATGAAACTGTGAAACTGTTCCAAGTTGGCAGCCACATATTGTGGACCGTTTGAAATCCTAGATATGATTGGTCTAGTAGCTTATATGCTTGCATTTCTTGCATCTATGTATATACATAATGTATTTCATGTCTCATTTCTTAAGAAATATATACCTGATGTTAATCATGTTATTGATTGGAATGTGATTCAGGTGGAGCAAGAAAGCGCCTTTCAGGTGAATCCGGTGTGCATACTGGACTGGAAACGCAAGTAGCTCTGGAATCAAGCCATAGGGCTTGTAAAGGTCCAATGGACATGGTACGGTCCTAAGGACGCAACATGGGAGCACAAAGACGTTATGCGGGAAGAATACCCGCATCCTTTTGAAGATTTTGAAAATTTTGTTGATGTTGTGTAAATGAGTTGCACTGAGGACAGTGCAAAAATAAGGGGAGGGGATTGTAATATCCCAAGGCTGAGGTCCGATTGTAATTATGAATGTAACATGTTTTAGCCAAGTATTTATAAACTGGTAGGATTATGTGTTTATTAGGCCAGAGAGCCTAGATGTTAAAGGCCAGGAGCTTGTTTTGTACATGTAAATATTCATATTATTAATATAAACAACATCACTGCGTGTAGACCTACCAAGAATAAAGAGTATGGGGGACTAAGCTCCACTAGGCTGGGTAAGGGAGGGGGGATGAGAGACTAGGAAAATGGGATAATCTTGAGGGCTTAACCCAAGGGAATATTACAATGTATTTCTTTAGATTACTAAAGTTTGGGGAAATAAAACCAGTTATCCTAAGTTCTGTTGGGAGGAGGAACGGGTTCCAAGTAGAGAGGAACATGCTCTTAGAGATCCAAGTGTCACCCAGGATGCATGCAGATTTATGTGGGATTTTCCACCGTTGTTGGGTGTTCACGAACGATTCTGGCCATCTTTTTGAAGGGTTCGCTCTCAACATTAGGACCAAGCAAGCCATCTATTGCCCCGATTCACTCACGCACTGAGAAAGCATGTATTTGTTCAATTCTACTATTGTTGAACCCTTTACCTTTGTGAACCTGTGTAAATTGTTGAGTAGTCCCTTGTCTTATTAGAGTTTGTACTATGGTTACCTAGTTGACTTAAGAGTTGGTTTGAAGAGGAAGGTTGTCAGGCTTTTGGGTAACTCTCCCAGGCGAGAGAGTGTGGATAAAAGAAGCAGGTTGTTAGGCTTGTGAGAAACTCTCTCCAGGTGAGAGAATGTGCTGAGGAAGTGAGTTCTCTTGGAGGGAGTCTAGTAGTAGCTACAAAGCTATGATAATTTCGTCTGGCATATTGCTGAATCCCTAGAAGGGAGGTGGAGCAACTGATGGATTGTGTGACAGTGAAGGTGTACACTCCTGGGGTGGGATAGGCATGTGGGGAATGAGAGTCTATGAGTGGTGGGCGTAAGTGGATCCTTGGAGGAAATCTTTCCAGTTGTACTGTGAAACTTCCTATTGTTCCTGCCTAGCCTAGGAATCCCTTTCCTGGTGGAGCTTAGTCCCAGATCGGGGGTGACCTACTGCTGAGAGTGATGAGTAGTGCGGTATAAGGCTAGGAGGTTCGTGGAAGGTTTGCACAAAGTTGGTGTAATTCAATTAAAAGATAAGTACCATTTCCAAGTTTGGTTACATGTTGTGTATTTATATATGTTGTTATATTTATGGGTTTTGTCTGTGATTACTGCATGTATGATTTTACAGTTATTTTTGCATTATGCTGTGTGATAGAAGAACGTAAATCATCTATTAAATATTGGTATGTGTTATTGTCTCTTCTGTTGGTGTTGGAAGTCACTCCTGGATTGCAGTAGGAGCAGAGCCCGACACCCATCAATTTATGTCACGTTTTGTTTATAAAGGGGTGATCAGATGGAAGTAAACTCAGAACAATATTGTTCTAACTTAGAAAACTAGGTTGGAACAACAGTGACACATGAGGTCTTGACCTAACTTAAGCCAATAATAATGATAGTGGTGAGTATTTGGAGGGAAGAGAGGAGAAACAAAGTCTGCTCTGGACATCCGGTCTTTCAACGGTCTTCACAAAAGAGGAAAAGTCTCGGCTGTGAGATCCTCTCAGAGCCAAACACACTTCAAAATGAACCTAAGAAGATTTCAAAACTGATAATATCAAACCTACATAAAATATCAATGCAACACCCAACTAGATCATCCATGCCCGGGATCTTAGATTTAGAGGAAAATAGGAAAAGAAGAAGCTGGCTGCCATTAAACAAGAAGTCTCAAAATGTTCTTCTATATCCAAAAATCCAGAGGATGGATTAAAGATTTACAATCGGGAGCTGTGCTCTACCATCGATCCTTTCAAAAATACAAAAAATGAGTACATATACTCCTAAACATTTGCCCAGCAGAGGTGTCCTAGAATTTCACGGCGTGGCATCCCTTCAGTCAAATCTGGTCTGAACTCCTTCATCAGACGCCACCTTAACTTTGCATTTCTCTTGCAAGGGGGTAGATGAGCCATTAAATGTTGAGTTAGCATGTTCAGACTTCTCTAGTTAGTCGAGGACTAGGCATGGCTTCTTTGGAAAAAATCCAGCACACAAGACCATCTCAGGCAGACTTCCTGCCGGATCCTTCATACCTTACAATTAATGAGTGAGGAGAGGTTTCAACCACCTCCTTCCAACTTCATTTACTCCTATCAGGAACCAGGGCTGATACCAAGTCAGACTGGCACCTGGAGATCGCGACGATCACTTCTGCAGCTAAACCTGGCTCTTTTGGTCCTTTTGCACAACTATTTCTATTTCCCCAAGTGACCACGGGACGTGACCCTGTGCTTATCCTCAAAGGCGCTTTCGACGTTTTGGGTTCAGGGTTTTGAAATGCAATGGAAGAGAAAAACCCCTTACCTTTGGAAGTCCTAGTAGCCGAAATGCCGACATGGCCTGATCGTGTGCCACATGTCCCTTTCGATGGATCGCTGTGATGATGTCGGAATTTTGGGACCTGTCTCATTATATGGTGTGTGCTAGTGCCCTTTCCCCGGGCTTGTTCCTCTGTGACCGGGCACCAAGACCATGGGCCCAACTCCTGAGCGCTTTCGATGCTTTGCATTTCGTGGATGGGAAGGAACTGATCCTTGCTCTTCAAAGTCGCGATGGGCGAAGTAGTGATAGAGTCTAATCGCGCACCATGTGCCCCCTTTTACTTGGACGACCCAGATCATATTCAGAGATACTGTGGGTCCAACATTAAAATCTCTTTTGTATTTCGCGACTCGCGAGTTCGTGGGTTGAAGACCCTTAGCTCCTCTTTTCCAAACTCCCGATACCTGAGATGGCGATACAGTCTGATCATGCGCCACGTGTCCCTTTGTATGGATGGTTGTGATGATGTTGACATTTTGGGACCTGTCTCATTATATGGTGTGTGCTAGCGCCCTCCACACGTAACCGTCAGCTAGGGCTTAAGTGCTAGCGCCTCTCGCAACTCGCGACCTCGCGAGTTGGAGTGTCGAACTTTGGCATTCTCCCCTCGCGAAGTCCCGAGACGTGATGGCTCCTTTCCTTTCCACAATTCTCGTGATTCACGATCTTGAACAACCAAAGGATATAGTCCGTCCTTCGAACTCACAAACCCTGAGTTCAAGAAATAATCCCATGCTTAAACTGATCACAATCAATGACCCTCATAACTTCGCGAGTGCTCCATGGAAAATTTCGACCGTTCACTTCCTTGAAAACTTCTGCGCTATACTTGGCATGACTCGACTGACTACAATTACCAACTAACCATTTCTCTACTCCATCGATGAATCCTTGCTGTTGAAAACAAAATTCCTGATCTCTTGATTTTAAGCTCGAAAAGGACTTCTTCTGTGTGATGCGCTTGGCGCTCATGACTGTGCCCTTTGAATAAAATGCCTTTGTTGGACTTTTAGGCCTTCTTCTTCCCAGCTTGGGCTATGGGCTCAAAGGAGAGAAAACAACCCACCCCTCTTAACAAGAATTAATGATAACATTAGGCTCCATGGGGGATAGAGTTTTCCCCGTGATGATCTAAGAACTCATTTGCAGCTTCAATGCTTTACTATTGGGCTATGGATTCATTTACTAAGCCAAAAGATAAAAAAAGAACAAAGGACCAAAAGGACAATATTTACAAACAAAGGAGCCATCTAAGGCTCAAACAAAACATTTCTTAAGAAAATGCCCATTTACTAGGTTGTTAAAAACCTCCTCACCCTCCAAATCCTGCAACCTGTACGTGTTATTTGAGAAAACTTCAGAGATTTTGAAGGTCCCAATCCATAGGGCATCAAACTTGCCGTGTTTTCCCTTATCTTGTTTGGGTGCATCCCACTTAAGCACCAAATCCCCGATTTCAAACTCCTTCTTCCCGACTTTCCTGTCAAAGGCCTGTTTGACCTTCTGCTGATGACTATGAGCTGCGTCCATCACCCGTTCCTTGATCTGTTGTACTTCCACCATCTGATGAATCCTTCTGACCATATGATCCAACTCTCCTTCATAATCTTGAAATAACTTTGCTACAGGTAAGGTGAGCTGAGTGGGAAAAACCACCTCTGTTCCATAGACCAGCTGAAAAGGTGAGGTGCCCAGGGACTTCTTTGTTGTCACTCAATCGACCCATAGGGCAAATTTGAGCTTTGAATCCCAAGCCTTCTTATTGTCTTCCGATAATCTTTCAATGAGCTTGATTAGGATTTTATTGAAAGATTCTGCTAGTCTGTTTCCTTGAGGATAATAGGGGATGGAGTGAATTAGCGAGATCTCGAATTGCTCACATAACTTAATCAGAGGCTCATATTTGAACGAAACAACATTATCAGTGACAATCCTGCTGGGACAGCCAAATTTGTCTATGATATCCTCCAAGAAGATGATAATTACTTTGTGTGATGCACTTCTGGTGGGAGCAACTTCTATCCACTTGGTGAAATAGTCTATTGTAGTCAGGATCCATCTATGTTGGCCACTTGAGGGAGGATGGATTTCCCTGATGAAGTCCAGCCCCCACTGTTGAAAAGGTGGTGAAGCTACAACAGGTTTCATTGGTAGTGGTCTAAGCTGTTTCTTTCCTGAGAACTTTTGGCATTTGATGCAAGCTTTGATTTCTCTACAAACATCAGTGAATAAAGTGGGCCAGTAATACCCAGCCCTGAGGATTTTGTGAGCTATGGTCTTCCAGAAATGATGCCCCCCACAAAGGCCGCTATGGAAATCAAACATTACTTTCTGGGCTTCTTGTGGATTTAGGCACCTTAAAAATACTCCTTGAGGGTTTTTCCTGTACAAGGTTTAGTCAATGAGGCAATATCTGACCGCCTTGAGATTTAAATCTCTCACCTTACTCTTTCCCATTCCATCAGAAGGCTTCAAATCTTGCAGAAAATACAAAATATCTCTATACCAAGTGCATTCTGCTAGCGATAGGTCACTCTAAGAACCTTTGTTGGACGATTTAGCTTGATGATTTTCTGAGCAAGCATGAATGAAGCTAATCCCCAAGGATTTGCAATTAGATTCAGCCAATAGCTTGGCTAAACCTTGCCCCTTTATCAACATGGTGGGCTTAATCTCCAGATCGAATTTCATGATCTTAGCAATCCATTTACCTCTTCTCCCATCTATGTCAGGCTGTATAAGGATGTCCTTCAGAGAGGATGAAGGAACATATGCAATCACTTTTGAGTGCAAGAAATAGACTCTAAAAGATTTGAGTGCTTTCACCAAGGCATAGGCCTACTTCTCCATGATCTCGTACAGGACTTCTGCATCTCTCAATGTCTTGCTAAAGAACGCAATGGGTTGTTCTTGTCCTTCCTCATTTTTCTACAATAAGACCGTTGCTACTGTATCAAAAGAAGAAAAAGAAAAAATCAAGAAGTCCTTGGAATAATCGGGACTGATCAGCACAGGTGCCTCAGTCAATGCCTTCTTTATTTGGATAAAAGATTCCCTGGGTTCAGCAGTCCATTTTACTTCTTTTCCTTTCCTGAGCATGGCTGTGATGTGTTTCACCATCTCAACGAAATTTGGGTTGAACCTCCTCAGAAAGTTAATCTTCCCTAAAAAATCCTGAACTTCCTTTCTAGATTGGGGGAGTGACAGGGTCTGAATTGCCTCTACCCTGCTGGGATCAATCCTTACTCTTTTTGTTGATACTATATGACCTAAAAATTTCCCCTCCATAGCAAACAAATATTTTTTGGGGTTTAAGGATAGGCCAAACCTCCGACATATCAAAAACACTTTTCTTAGGTGACAACAGTGCTCTTGGTCAGACCTGGAGAAGACTGTGATGTCATCTAGATAGATCACCACAAATTGATCTTTTTCCTCAATGAAGGCTATATCCATGGCCCACTGAAATGTTGCTCCTGCATTCATCAATCCAAAGGGCATTTTGGCATACATGAATGTGCCCTAAGGAGTGGTGAAGGCCGTTTTTTCTCTGTCCTCGGGTATGACTGATATCTGGTTATAACCAGAAAAACCATCGATCATGGATATCCTAGATGCACCAGTTACCCTCTACAATATGTGTTCCATGTTGGGTAGGGGATAATTGTCTTTCTTTGAGCTCGTGTTCAGGTTCTTGAAATCGACACAGAGCATGTTTTCTCCACTTTTCTTTCTTACCGGGACCAAATTGGCCACCCATTCGGAATATCTCAAGGGGACAATGATTTGGGCATCTAACAACTTCTTCACTTCTCTTTCCATGATATGCAACAACATAGGGTTTATCTGTCTTAGCTTTTGCCTAAATGGTTTAGCCTCTTCCTTCAGTGGAATCTTGTGTACAATGACAGATGTGTCATATGTCTTGAGGTCTTCATAGGTCCATGAAAGCACATCGAAAAATTATCTTAATAGTGCAGTGTATTCGGCCCTCTGTTCTTGGGTCAGGCTGCTTGACAAATTGACAAACTTAGGCTCCTCTTGTCTGCCAATGTTGCATTCTGATGTATCAATATTTCCTCCTGAAATCTTATCTTTTACTGCCACATCATTCCCATCGAACAATCTTTCTAAAGGGACTAGTCCCCTTGGAATGTGATTGCTAGGCAGTTGAATAATGTGGTGATTAGCAATTTTATTTGAAAATACCTCAGGGCAGGGGTGACCTTCAAGGTCAGGGTCCTGATCAATGTGCAACTCAGAAAATTCGTCGTCAACCTGCAGAAAATTCTTGATTTCAAGATCGTATTCGAATACCTTCCAATGTCTGGTACAACTGGCCTATATTTTAACTCAACATCGTATTTTCTCTTAGGCGACAGAGGGATTCTGAAAAGACTCACCGAAATGGCTAAGGAATCAGCCAAAGCATTTTTCTCCCTTGGAATAAAAGAGATGTTGAAAGCTGAGAAGAAATTTTCGATCAAGTCCCACACCTCATTTCTGTAGCTCCTGAGCCGAGGATGCTTGGCCCGATAAGCATTTCTGACTTGCTGAATAATTACGTCAGCATCTCCGAACATTGCTATCTCCTCTATCCCCATCTCCTTTGTGGCCCTTAAACCCAGAACCAGAGCTTCGTATTCCGCCACATTATTGGTGGCTTCAAATTCTAGCTTGTATGACAGGGACATGGTTTCCTGACAAGGTGACACCAACACCACTCCAGCGTCAGCGCCTTCACTAGAAGAAGCCCCGTCGATTTTTTTTTCCAAACATAGGTGGTTGAAGGAGGTATCTCTTGATTAAGAATGGGCTACTCTCTGATCTGTAAAGGAGCATTAGGAGTTTCAGTGATCTGCAATAGACTAGACCCCAAGTCAGTGTCAAGTGCAAAGATGGGATGATTGGTGGGGTTTGCTTCATCAATGACAATATAGGCTAGCTGGGCTTCTCTGTACAACCTCTTGTGTTCCCCTCCAAAGACTGGAATGGTGGAATATGTGAGATCCATCTGTAATGTTCCTCTGAGTCTTTTAATCCAAGACCTAGACAACAACATGCCGAACTTGGGGGGAACATCAGCTACCACAATGCCCATGACCACACTCTTCATTGTCAGCTGAAATAAAGATACTACCAAGTATTTGATGACTTCAAGGAATTACACCCTTCTTGAATCGAAAGAGTATAGATCATGGTAAGCCTTTTTCACCTCCAGTCCCAATTCTTCCATGACTATTTTGGGCATAAGGTTGTGGGAAGCCCCTGAATCCATCAGGCAATTATGCAACACCTTATCATGTATGTTCAGGGATGTGTAGAAGGGAGGGGATGAATTGTCTCTGTCTTCTACCATGGGACCCAGGACAACTACTGGATTTTGATCTTGAAGATTTATTGAGTCTGTGGAAGGCTGGGGGGTTCGGATTGTAACAGCTTAGAGAGGGACCTCTTCAAATCTTCGTTTTTAACTAGTTTTGAGAGGGGTACAAGAATTCTGATCTTCTGATTCTCATGCTCAAAACTAAAAGAGGAGAGGGGCTTAAGAGGTTCCCTTACCTCGGAAACAGACACTTTGGCTTCTAACAAAGTATCCTGATCTTTCTTTTCTTTAGTAGTTGCAACAACAACTTTAGTAGGCCTTTTTGCTATAAGGGGCTGATCTTGGCAGTCAAAAGTATCATTTTTCTTCTTTGACCGGAGATGGTATCTGTTAGGGGCATTGTTGGCCTTCTCTCCTTTACCCAACTCATTGATTTGGATGCTCATAATGGATTCTTCATATGCATATTGAGTCAAATGGGGAAAAGGGGAGGTGTCTTCAATGCAGTGAATTTCAGGGTCAAGTTCTTCTACCTCCTCTCCTTCCTCATGAGCAACTATGATGTTTTTGAGAGGGGTCTGAATCCTATGATCAGCTTTGTCTCTGCTCCTTTGTTCCCTTGGGGAGGCCTATGGTACATTGTTAGCAGGCCTCCTGAAACCTCTGTTATCAGTATTCTGTGGATTTTTGTACACAGGCTTCCCCTCTAACTCCCACTTTTCCATCTTAGCCGAGAGAGATTTCAACACTTTAGTTACCTCATCCATTTGAGGAGGAAGGTGAGAGGAATAGGATGAGGAGGCTTCAGCTCTCCTTCTGGGTATGTCTCTGTCATCCTTACTCTTGAGTCAGTCAACAACCAATATATTAGACTCTACTTCTACGACCGCGTCCTATATGTGCGCCAGAGTGGTGGCTCTCCTTTCCCTCAACTTATGATCTTCATAGAGGCTTCTGAGGGATTAATCTCAGTGGGGATTTTATTGTACATTTTGTTAAATCTTTTGGAGAAATCAGAAACAGACTCTCCTTCCTTTCTCTTCAAAGATCCAAACTTTGTCATGTAATACATGAAGCCCTTTTTGTCTCCCCATTGTCTCAAAAAGGCATTATCCAAAGCCTCAATCCCATCAATAGATCCAGGAGGCAAGGCCCTAAACCATTTTCTAGCCTCGCTTTCAAGACTATGGATAAAAATCCTCATCCACACATCTGCATGCATGATAACATGATCATTTGTAAAACTGTAGAAGGATTCAAGGTGTTCTTCTGTAGCTATGTTCCCCTCGCTTGCAAACTTGGGCAGCTGCTTGAGGTAACCATCTACTGGAAGGGCATTAAGAGGCTGAGGTAACACAAGGGGAGCATACCTAGAAGCTATAATAGCCTCCATTCTAGTCATAGGGGGATTTTCTCCTGCCATAGGGATATTAGGTGGAGGAGAACTCGGAGGAGAAGGAGTTCGAAAAGGGGATACTGGGAATGAGCTTCCAGGTGGAAGGAGAAACAATGGGGGATTTAGGGAGGAGGCTAATAGGCTTGAGTTAGCAGATGCTTCTCTCGGTGCAGAAGAGGCAATAGTAACAAGAGGAGTGGTAAATCTAGGAGTGGGGAAATATTCTGTGGTCCTAGGTCCATGCCAAGGTACAACTTCGAGGGAGAGGGGAGTGACAAGGATTTCTCCCTCCAATCCCAGACTAGGAGGGGAAAACTCAGCAGGAACACTCCCGAAATTCAAGAAACGAGAAACTTTAGAAAAAGGTCTGCTAGAAAGCTGAGGAGAGAGAAAATGGAGTTTCTATAGAAGGAGATGGTGGATTACCTGGTTCAGTAGTGGAAGTTTCTCCTTCAGAGGCCTTTTCTTTTCTGAAAATCACCTCTGGATCAGCTTCAAGTGTAGCTAGAGGCAGCTGTGGATGGGACCACGTATGTTTACCTCTAGAAGCCACAACTAAAACCGCAGCTTCTCTCTAGTGGAGTCATCACAATGGAGTCACCAAGTGCACAGTAGCAATCTTCAGAGGCTTTGATGCCTGATGCACCTTCAGAATCAGAGGCTCAATGTCATTCAAACTCAAGGAAAATATTCAACTTCGTCCCCGAAAATGACGCCATAAATGTTGGCATTGGAAGTCACTCCTAGATTGCAACAGGATTAGAGCTCAATGCCCATCAGTCTATGTCACATTTTGTTTATAAAGGGGTGATCAGATGGAAGTAAATTCGGAAAAGTATCGTTCTAACTCAGAAAAATGGGCTGGAACAACAGTGACACATGAGGTCTTGACCTAACTTAAGCTAGTAATAATGATAGTGGTGAGTATTTGGAGGGAAGAGAGGAGAAACAAAGTCTGCTCTAGACATCTAGTCTGTTATCACTCCAGAAAACTCTCCTAGGCTGTAAGTCGGAGATGCCTGGTAACTAACTCTTTTTGGGAAATATTTTCTTAATAATTGATGTGGCTTTTGGATCAAGATGAATATCTAGGGACTGGACTGTGTGTTCAAGACTGTCTAGAAATATAAAATCTCACAAGGCCTTCTAGTAATGAACTCAGACAAGGTTTGATTTAAATGGAAGAGAAGATAGTTATTGAACAAGATTATACTCATATAAAACAAGCACAATGGGTTTAAGAACTAAGGAAATAACTTATGATTCTCAACTTAATCAATCAATTAGTGAGATGACAGTCACATGCAGATTGAATAAGCATCAATAAATAACATTCACTCATAAGATATCAGAGAGCAGAAAAGAAAAATTTTGACAACCCAACTGAAGGAAGCTTGCAATTTTTCACATAATAAGAATAAGTCTCTATTACAGTAGCAGCATGTAGAACCCAAAATCGAACCCTTAGTTTTTCTTCAATCCTAAGCTTTATAGCTTTACAAAAGTAGTTCTGGGATCCTAAAAACATGGATCAAATCAGCTAAAAATAGTAAGTCAAAATCTGATTGCAAAAGATGAGGGATTATCCCCAAAAGTGAGGTCAATCCCAGATTTTCTGGTCCTTCTCTCTTGTTGAGTGCTGGTGTAGTGAAGGATAGCCTCCCATGGCTGGATGCCGACTCTCCAAGAGAGACAAATTCGAATTTGTTGAGGTGGCAAAGTGTCCTGAATTTCTGCCTTTGTTAAAGACATCAAAAACCTTTGAAACACCTCCTCCTTCAACAATCTGTCAAAAATAACTATTGGCTTTGTCTTGATAATTCACCACATGTCTATTCCAAGAGGTTTCATCACATTCTGATTCAAAAATTTCTGATCTGGGCAAAAACTCGCTCATTCTGGCAGTTACAGGCTTTCGGTGGTTAACTTGGAAAGCTTCTGGGTGGGTTAACTACCGAAAGCACTGCTTTCGGTGGTTAATGAACAATTGTCCTGTTCGCCTAAACCACCAAAAAGGAAGCTTTTCCAGAAATAATCTTCTTTGGGAAAAATCCATTTTCTCAGCCGTGGAATGTCCATTTTGCATGTTCCAATAGTCGATCGACATCTACAGATCATAATATTTCCAATTGTGCAATCAGATTTGGATTTGGAGCTAGGGAAGCTATAAAAAATTTCCTTACAATATTAGGCATCATTCTTGCAAAAATGCCAGTGCATTTTTTATCGTTAACATCTGGCTCCAACTGGGATGTAGACCTCCCTGCGAGGTTTCCAAGAACCTAGCAGACCTTGTGCCTTTAGTATTGGGCCATGGATTCATTCAGCATTTTTAGTGGTTTATGAGCACACACAGGCTCGCCTGAACCACTGAAAATAGAAACTTACCCAAAAATCAAAACTTAATGAATCTCGATTACCTGTAAGAGTACAAAGACCTCAGGGTTTGCTAGATGAAGCTCCTCTCTCTGTTTACAACGCTTCCAATTATCAGTATGAGGTCAACAGGCACATCCACCATGACTATCTTCCATGATTAGGAGAGAAATAAGGATTTTCACCAATTGCATATTTCAGCCTTCCGGAAACATAATGAGGAAACCAAGCTGCACCACCACTAGCATTTTCATAAGGTATAAAAGCAGGATCAAGGACTATAGTAAACCAAAAATCCACTGAATTGTGTGAACAATCATAAATAAGCCACAGATAAGTCTACAATAATAATAAAAACTCAGTCTGTGAAGCTACCAACGGAGGGTGTTGCCGGTTGCAACCATGTCTCTGTAAACCTTTTCTGGATCGTGTATCAATACAACAACAGCTTCATATACAAATCATTTTTAGATCTTCTGATATGTGCAGATAGCCTTCCAAGGATCACATATGTGCTTTGATCATGATATCTTGAAGACGAAGTTCGAGTTGGGTGATGTGTCTTCTGATTCCTGATATTTTTCCCTTTAAAAATGACCAAATATAGTCAAAAAACTTCTTTTTGACTTTCTTCTTCAAGAATAATGTTTAGGATTGATTTGGTAATTCATAATCATCCTATTCCAGAAGATTTCACATCATTCCAACTTGAATATCTCGAATCTGGGCAGAATTTTGAATATTCTGGTTAAAACAACTTTCTGTGGTTAACAATATTTGGATTTAAGCACCTTATCCATCGAAAGAACTTCTTTTCGGTGGTTAATGAGCACTCACAGGCTCGCCTAAACCACCGAAAGGTGAAACACTTTCATAAATCAAAATTTCAAAATTTCAATTACCTGTATTACTGCAAACGACTTCACAGCTTCTTGGAAGAGGACCCCTTCTCTCTGACTGGACTGGTAACTTCATCATGATGTATTTCAACCTGTATTTCTCCCTCCATGGAGCTGGAAATTTTTGCAAGGGTTTCCAAACCTGCATGATCTTGTGCTGGAGGTCAGTAGACTGCTGTTGTGGTTGAGTATGGCTATGTATAGGATTCAACCTATAAATTTCTTAAGCACACCTTCGTTTTGCAAATTCCAATCGATCTGGATCAACTTTCCTAAATCCTTTCACAATATGCATCTATCCCAAGACATAAATCTCAAGGATTTGATTCTGATGCCAACTGACCAATCTGTTCTGTGAGATGATCCATTTTTTGATTTTTACTCCACCAATTTCCATTTTCAGATGGTTTCTCATCTTGATCTTTTGGTAAGACTTTCTGACACCACAGATTCAGCCACCTCTGTCCCTCATGCTGAGGTTAGACTCTCTGAAAGAATTTGTTCCCAAAATACATCATTGATTTAAGCTATATATACTTGCCATCCAAAATAATATCTCCATTGCCTTCTTGCATTTCAGGCAATTGAAACTGAGAAGTAAGAAGTTTTGTATTTGTGACTATAGATTCTGCCCAATTTGAAACTGAATACATATCTGCAAATGAAATCCATTAGACAACTGTACAACCATAGCCAAAGTTTGACTTCCATTTTTGTTCCTCGTGATGCCCTTTACATGCGATCCCATGCCTGCATAAATTTCATCAAATGGTGCATGGACAGATCCTATATTTCATGAAAATCAAGATATTGCAATATTTGCATATGGCACGGCTTCATTAGATAAAATCAAAGAGATTGATATCGGTTTGGTGCTAGGATTCGACGACTTGAAATCTAGATTCGATTTGTGAGTTGACCTGGATTTGGCGCGATAATTGCTCTTGTAATTCCACATTTCGAGCAACCTCTTCGACGCCTAATTTTATCTCTCAGGCACTTGGCGTTTACTCTGCATCTGCATTTTTTATGACTGGGCATGCATCAGGCGTTTAAGCAGATATGAAAAACCTCGATCTGTGGAAATAAATCGAGCTTGCTGATATAACACCTGGCAGGAATACGAGAACCTGAGCCAACAACTTCAACCGCATGAATCTTATCTACATTATCTCCTGCTTCAATCAAAACCTGCTCGCAGGGCCCTTTGACACGCTCGATCATTAGTGGTGCAAGCTGTTCAATTTCATCTCGTTTGATAAACCCTCTAAAATCTTGGAGCAAAGACAGATAGAGATAGGGTAGAGTAACTGAAGACTATGGTCCTAGTTGTTTGATGTTTGTAGAACTTAATGCAAACCACATGAATAGTGATCAAGGAACAATGGTCTGGAGCTCAGAAAAATCATTTGATGGTATGAGAGAAGAATCCCCTTGTCCTGGATCTGCTTTGACTTTTTCCATCTCATCTGTTTCTAAATATATGTCATACCAACCTACTTGATTTCGTGCAGCTGAAGCTTGAGCTGTGTCACTTGTCTGATCTACTACTGATCCATTTTCAAAAGTTTCTACTCTGACCGAGACACTGATATTTGAACAATTCTTGATAGTCAGATGAAATTTTATCTCATAGATTGAAGGTGAAGAAAAGTCATGAATGACAGTTTTGGGGCCTTCCATTATCCACCAAATAGGACAATGATTTATCACACTGCAATGACATATATGGTGAGAAGAGATACACTGGGCATCAGATAAATCGCTTGAACTGATATTACAAGCTTCATCTTGTTGTTCCACAGCCAAAATTAGGTCGACAGTTCCAAATAATTGACCATTTGTAGATGTTAAATCAGAAACACTGGAACGCTCACTTGGATTCTGAATCAAAATTTTCTTCTAAGCTATGCTTTCTTCAAAATGGAACTTCAAAAGAGGTCCACTACTGACATCAATCAATGGTTCACTGCTGCTGGGAGGACCAAGCTTCTTCTCATCCATTAAACACTCAATTGACCTGAGGATTTGATGTAGTTGCGTGGCATGTGAATTAATTTGGTATGGGAACCATATTATAGCACTTAGTAGCCATCTGGCCGACTCCTCCTCTAGGAACTGGGACTGAAGCATTTGTACTTGACTATCGAGATGCTAGTTGTGGCCAGTGTGAATTTGACAGGGATAAAGAGTGTGACATGCTTGTGGGTATGGTTGAAAAAGTAAACCCCTTCTTTGGTTGCACCTTAACAAAAGTAATACTGACCCTTTGTCCTAGAAAAGAACAAATTGAGTACTTTGATACATCTACACTGTTTCCTTCCATAACAATTAATGACCCTAATGGCAGAGAAAGTTTTAGAGGTCCTTTATAATCACCAGGATGATTTATTGTTATCGCTCGCCCAAACACCATGGTGCATTATGAAAATAATGATATTTTCCAGAAGGGCCGTACAAAATGAGGTGGACTGATATGAGGCTGTGAATGATCACCCTCATTAAAGAAATTGATAGTTATTTTGCTTGCATTAGAATCTGATTTTGGGCTTTTGTTTACCATATCTTTATTAGGAGCAGTTTTAGGACCTGCAAAGTCAAATTTAGCAGGGAAAGATTGCGAAGATAGAATTGCGTTTGATCTCTCTGAATCCTTATCAAGACTGTCAAATGCTAATTGATTTGGTTTTGCCATCTTTGATAATCTTGAAGTAGAACATGAATTTCCAGGAGACTCTATGGAAGCAGAAATAGTTAAGGACTCTTCGTTAATAGGTAGTCAAGTGGAAATATCAAGTACTCCTTGCTGTTGCTGGAGCAAAGATACAGGCTGACCTGAGCCACTACCTAAGCCACTGCATGGAAGAAATACTCCTGTACCAGAACCAGGCATTCTTGGTGTAGCCCTAGGAACTGCTGACCATATTGGAGGAATAACAACCATAGATGGATATGCCCCTGGGGGTCTTGGTGGGCCTGCAAACAAAAGCTGAAATCTTGGAGCCGGAAGACGTTGATTCACTTGATATGTACAGACTGGAGGAATAGGTAGCACTCCAGATGTATAAATGACTCGTGGCTTTGAATTTGAATGCGCAGCTAGCATGTGAGACAGTATAACATATGAATTGGAATATGACATATTAAATGGTTTAGTAGGTAAGCTAATTCATGGGATAGCTTTTTCAAAAACAAACCATCAACACCGATAGGCTTATACTTGTGATTTGAGATTAGAGATTCTAGACTTAAGACAGTGACTAGATGCAATAGATTAGGGCTAACAATTGCAGGTCAAGAGGGGAAATTTTTAAGGATGCTGGGAAAAATCAATCACCGAAAAATCCATGAAGAACTTGGAATTAAAGACATTGGCCACAAAAATAACAAGTAGAAATGAGAGGGATATGAACAGGCTTTTTAAAAAAATACCATTACATTTTTTGTGAACTTGTAGTCTGCCTGTAGCTTGCTCTGCTTATTCATCAACTAATAACTAAAAGAATTTGCTTGCTCAGATGAAGAGCTTATTCTACTGCTAACTCCTACGCTAACCAACTGTACTGCCTCTCATCAAGTGAAATCATGCTTCCAATGAATCCATGTCAGAAAATTATTTCCTAAAACTATTCTTGATCTTAACCCAAAAAATGATGGAAACCATATCATGCAGAAATATAGTCGATAACAGAAACAAAATTGTCCCTCGTCTGACAAAAATGTTTTGATATTTATGCTGCTCCTAGATTCCAAAAAGTTTGCAATAGGGTCATAAAAATCATGAAAGAATACCTCTTTGAGTTGCTGATCCAACTCGTTGTATTTAAGTTGTTGATTTCTTTTACTTATCTCAATGCTAAATGTAAGCTGCTTGATCTCTGTTGAAGAAAAATACGAACTCAATTTCTGACCTGAACCTTTCTGCTCGTCGTCTTCCTTTTCATACCTGCTGCAAATTTCCTGATGTTCTAGCTGAAGAGGAGACAGTCTTTGCAAATCTGGAAACCCTAATCTTCCCTCATCATCTTCTTATTCATGTGTACTGCAATCAAAAGACTGAAAGTAGTCCTTACTATCTATTGCAGGTTTGAGACTGTCTTCTACTGATACATCAGCCTGCTCAACATATTCAGAGTTTTCAAAGAGAAAAATCTGATCTTCATGACAACTAACAACAGTAGATGTGTTTTATGTGATGTCAAAAGAATCACTAAGATTATCATAGTGTGAATCATTGATCTCCTGATCATGATGAAGAGCATTTTCTTCGACAACATACTTTTCAAGAAGTTCTAATTTTGAAAGATGGAATTCATGACA
>JASDQU010103241.1:224819-274844 GCA_032191745.1 Picea mariana | reverse complement strand
GGCCTAGGTTCATTTTCTTGGCTTATGTTTTGACTCACCTCATGACTTGACCCCAAGCCTGACTGATTCCATGACCTACACGACTTGACTTGTCACCTTTTTCACTCATACCTTCGTATCCTTTCCATGTTGTCTCTATGTCCTATTGAAAGTGGTCAAATCATCTTTTTGAAAAAGAGCGATGCCAACTCACTAGGAGTTTATGTAGCGCACTCCTTGTCCTTTATTCCTTGCCTTAATTCATTATCAATTTGTTGGGGTCATGCCTGCCTTGTTTTCAGCACCATGGTTTGTTAAAATATGCATTCGAGGATTTGATTTTAATGAGTTTGTTAACGGTTTTAAAGATTTGAATGTTTTCAAAACTCGTTGCTGCTAAAATTACCAGTTCATACCAGTTGGCAGTGGCGCTACGGGATCGGTTGTTGAGGTGGATTGGGAAACTAAGATGGTCGTGGCGATATCCTAAATAGTTGCAGAGCTCCAAGTTATCATTAATTTTCCAGGTATTCCAGGGTTTCCCTCCTCTGCATATCAAATTCGGGTGGTAGTTGTTGCCTAGAGTTTTGGTAGCAATTGTGTCTATAAAATTGCTCCTTCCTTCATCCTTCTCTATCCATATTTTCTCTCACACAAACTTGCAGCCACCACACCTAGTTTTCAATCATTAAACATGCAATCTCCTTATGTTCTTAAGTATTGAGTGCTCGTGCAAACGCTTACTCCTTGTGTGCGCATGCGCTACCCAAAATTGTTGCTTAAACTTCGCTGCATTTCCCCTACTTCCTCTACTATTCGGATTGGAGTGTTTTTAACCAGGTTTTCAAAGACCATTGCATTGATTTCCTTCACCATATTGTTATTCTTCAGTTTTGAGATCTGTAAACAGTAAGAGGAGGGAAATTTGCAGCTCTTGTTTTCCAAAGCCATCAAAACAGTGTGAGTTAGAGGAGAATCCTAGGAAAAAATAGCCATTGTTCACTGTCATTCTCCCATTGAAGTCTGCCTCTGTTTGCTCTCCTATCCTTCACTACACCACAGCCTTTGACCTCTTATCTTGACCCATGGAGACACCTCAAAAGAATAAATCTCACAAGGGAGGCACTGTGGTCAGAACTGAACCCTCAGACATGCATTTATTTGATGCAGAGCCAATGGTTAGGGAAGTTTTTCAAAGGGTGGGCTCCCTCTCTTTCTTCAAAAACATGCAGAGGAGACATCCTGAGGTGGCAAGGCAATTTGCCTCACATTTTGATGGCCTTAAGACTAAGGTAGGAAACCTAGAGTTTGAGGTGTCTGAAGCGTCCATTGCAGCAGCCACAGGGATTCCTAACACTGGGGAGAGATGGTTTAAATATATGACTTTGAATGTTTCCTTCTCCAAAGACTTTCTTAAGCCAGATTATCAGACTAAAAACTTGTACAAGGGGGTTCCTAGAAGTCATCTCGCTGAAGGTTTTGACAAGATGTTGAAGATCATCCAGAGCTACTTCACATGTGAGGGGAGATTTAATATGTTATACCAGTACCATATAAGACTTTTGCTTCATTTTACTGGTAATGATGAAATGAATATCCCTTTCTACTTGTTGAGGAGTATCGGGAAAATGTCTGACAGATTCCAAGCCAAATCCAAGGCTGTGGATACTAGTTTTTTTCATCCTGGATTGATTAGAATGTTGGTTATGGAAGAATTGAGAAAGAGGAACATTTCATGGGAACAATTCATTGTTTCTGCTCACATGAAGTTGGACACAGCTTCAACTCCTCAGTTAGAGATGCAAAGTCCTTTTCCATCTACTAGTGAAGCTCCAACAAGAACAAGCAAGAAAAGAAAGAGTAAATTCATTGCTCAAGGAAAAGAAGTTGTTAAGGAAGTGGAAGAAGCAGACAAGGAGGCATATCATTCCACACAAAGAGACTCTTCACCTCCTCCTGCACCAGAATTGGAAGAGGTCCCTTCATCTACTAAAGCCACAACCAAGAAAGGAAGAAAATTTCATTTCTCTTCATCTCCTTCAGCAGCTATCACAAAGGTCAGAAAACCTTTCATAAGATCATCAGCCCTCAAGGAGGTTGTTGAAGCACAAGTCTTACCAAAGGCTTATATTCTAAAGAAAAATAAATACAAAGCTAAAGACATTGAGAAGCCTATGGAGGTGGTAGAAAGAGCCCCTGTGCAATAGACAGATGAAGGTGAAGCCATGAAGAATCCTGTTGATATTATCAACATTAGTACTCCACCTAGCAATCACACCTTCAAAAGATTGATTAGACAGCTCAGGGAAGCTAGGAAGGAGGTTGCTCGCTTGAAATCAGAGGGTTTATCTAAAAGAATCAAAATAGAGGAGCTCATGGATAATTACAGCAACACTCTTTATTTGGCAATATTTGCAGCTAGAAGAGCTCTTCCTCTCCATAAACAGCTCAAGAACCTTTATAGGAAAAATAGAGATTTTCAGTCTCAGAACAGAAAACTCAAAGCAGAGTTGCAACATTTCAAGGATGAGGTGGCTCAAAGGAATTTGAATGTGTTGGTTGAAGCTGCCATTGAAAAGGAGAAACCAATAGTGAAGAAAAGCACACCTCAAGTGAAGAAGCCTGCCACTACAAAAGGAAAGCATGTTGTTGTGCCAAAATTAATTCCTTCCACAAGAAGGAGTGTTAGGTTGATGAAGTGATTGGGGGAATGTAAGCTCCATTTTTTAGAATTTCCTCTTTTTGCAAGGGTAGGTGATCAAGGAAGTATTATTTTTTTCCACTTATATAGGCTTTATAGGCTCCTAATGAATTCAACGCAAGGTTTTTTTGTTTTTCAAAAGGTTAGTCTCCTCATATAGAAAGAGCACAGACATTCTGTAGCGCTACATAATCGTCTATTTAGCATATCCTGCTAATTCGCTACCAACAGTGCTACCAAATCTTGTAAGACTGGTGTAACGATGGCATTGCAAATTCCACGGGGTTCTACCAAATCTTTTAAGTGGTGTAACGATGGCGCTATGAATTCTGGAGGACCAATTCAGTGTGGCGCTACCGAATTATACACAGAGACACACAGGCTCAGTGCTACTGAATTACACACAGAGACTGAATTACACACAGAGATACAGAGGCTCGGGCGCTACCAATTCTGTAGGCCTATTTTGGAGATTGTGCTACGAAATTTGCAAAGTGTTTTTTGAAGGTGCTACAAAAGCTCGCTACCCAGCACACTACTGAATGACACTACCAATTGGTACTTGGAATCAAGGGGTTTGAGTTATCATTCTTGTGGGTGGATGACGATGTGGAGAATGACTAAGACCATAGGTGGCAGTATGATAACAGCTTAAAACCTATGTAGGACACTTGGCATGGAAAGGGATGTGCATCAATGAAGACATTGTCAGTTAAGAGTTTGTTGGATTAGTTGCCAACATTTTCCTTTTTTGTAGCATAGTTGTTAGCACAATTGTTAGTTTTGAATAATCAATTTAGAGAATCCTATGGGAGGAAGGCCAGCTCGCACCTCTAGTTATGGCCTTCCCTTTTGTTATAAATAGAGATTCCAAATGCTTTGGTAGGTTTGGATGGTTGAGCTAGGCTCCCTCATTGTAATATTTTGATGAAGCATACTGGTTTTCTGGTTATGTACTTGATTTGAGACTTCTTGATTAATATAAGTCATCTTTTCTTATTCCATCTTATTGCCTCTTATACTGAAGTGTTCATCATTGAATGATTCACATGGGATTGTTGTAGTTGTATTATGATGAATGTTTGATTATAGTATTGTTATGATGTTCTTTAGTTTCCTTAAACTTTGAATTCAAGAAGATCTTGTGCTTGATTTTTTCCACCTTAGGCTGCTTGAAGACCTGATGTCCATAGCAAGCCTCTACATTTCCCTCACCAAAGTATTCCTTCTTTTCACTTTTACTCCCACTCACTGACTGAAGTTGATCAAGACCTCAATTGCGTGTGCATGCTAGCCCAGATTTTCGAGTTAGAACATTATTATCTTGAGTCTTATACATTTGACCATTTAAACACTCATTTACATTTACATATTATTTGATGGGTATTGGGCTTATCCTCTCTGCAATCTGAGGGTGATTCCTAGTGCTAGCAGGATCTATCGAGGGAAAAAAAAAACATTTAAATAAGGGGGAAAATAGCTTACTTTGTTGAAGCAAGTAAAAATTAAGAATCATTGATACACCTTCACTTGGTCCATCAATCCCTACAATGAAATCCATACTTTAGCCAATTGAGTTAAATGGCCTCACAATTGTAAAATCCAAACCATTCTTAGCACCCTTAATTGCCAAAATAAAAATTCGAACCTAATTAAACAAGCGTTTCATCTACAGTGAACCTATTACATACTTACATAGTATAGACAAATTTAGGAGAATTTGAAGCATTTCTCACGCTAGATTACTCTTTCAATTAGCTATTGTGCACATGCATATTGTTGGTGCAATTATATGTATAATATATTACCAAACATAAATTATCTACCGGGATTCATAATCAACAGAGTTGTTACACTATATGTACTGACAACTTGTGATTTAACTATGTCTAATGAGTATAGCCTACATAAGAAACACTCCAAAACTAATGCTCTGTTTCACAATCTTCAAACAACACTCTCCACACGGTTTAAAAACCAAAAAGAAAAACTCATAAATAAAATTTTAACAAGAATGTGATTTAAAGACTCTTGCTCAGGCAGTGAATTTGTTCATTATAGGCTCAGGAAAAGGAAAGACGAACTTCTTAAAAGAAAAATCAATCAATCCTAGAAGCAATAGTAGGTGTAGTAAGACACTCCATTATAGGCACATGTAAGGTGAGAGATGGAGATCTTGATTGTTCCTGTATTTGCAAGATACAACTCAATCAATTCTGGAATAAATTCTAGGTATATTGAGATAATCCATTATCGGTTCATGTAGGGTGAGAGATGGAGATCTTAATTATCCTTAGATTTTCAAAATGGAAACAAACAGCAAGGCATTCAATCCAACAAATGATTGTCTACACACACACACAAAGATAGCAAATATTCACTCCAGAAATCTATATTGCACTCCAGAAATGGTCACTCGCTCAGAATTACCACACATCTTTATTGCATTTTGTCAAATGTTTACTAAAACAAAACAGAAATAAAGTTAGATGTTATGATCAAAACACAAGATGGTTTTATTCATACACAAACCAGAATTATACATACAGTAGACACAAAGAATCTTACCTTGGTTGGGTCGGTGGGTCCTTACCGTACCAACAAGGTAGCTTTAAAAGAAACTTACAGAACGAAAGGTTTGATCACACACATAAATTCCATAGGTTGCAATTCATATCATTACTTCAATAACAAGTGTACAATCAACAGTTTTCTCAAGAATCAAATCTACAGCATAACAATTCCTCCACCCTTCCTCAGACCTATGAGGTCTTATTTATACAAAAAATCCATTAGGGAGTGGTTGAGATCAAATCCTAAAGTTCATATCTCGAATTTTACATTTCTCGGCACAAATCTCAAAAATATGGGTTTTTCATCAATTTAGACAGATTCAAGTTGAAGATCCAACCATAACTCTTAAACCATTTTGAATTTTGCAAAACAACACACATCCAACTTAATTTTCCGTATTCTAGACAAAACCCATATCGTAGAATTTCTATATCTAATATCGTCTACACGAAAATCGAGGCGCAAGTTGGCAGTTTGAGATTTTCACTAATTTTTACATAATCATTTCCCCTGAGATGGAGGTCCACAAGTGTGAGTTGGGTGAGTTTTGAATCACTTTTCTGCATGTCGACGTTGCTCTGGACAAAACCCATGTCCCCGATTTTCCTCTAGAAGTTGTTAGCAATCAAAAATGATTTCCAAAATCATTGAGATTTCACATGACAAGATAGATTTAGAGAGAAGATGTATTTTAGTCATGGAGTTTATGAGAAAGGCTTATAATCATATCAATAAAATAAAATAAGGATTTCACCTTATAAAATAGACCAAAAGTAAATTTTAGCTTTCAGCGGCTAAGTGGTAATTTTACAGTGTAATGAACCACTGAAAGTTTTCCTTTTCGATGGCTAAATCAGATTTTCAAGGGCAAATGAACCGTCGAAAGTGCAGAAGAGTTTGTTTTTACTATGTTGAGTCATCATTTTCAAATTATGATTTTGAGCGACTGGAGAATCATTTTGAGAAACGGGTGGAGGCTTTTGCTACTAACACGTCAAAGAACAATAACCTCTCTCATTTTTCCTACAGGTGTCATAGATTGGAAGAATTGAATTCATCTCTGAGCCCTAACTTTCGAAACTCAGAATTTCCCTGTTTGACACATGTTTTTGAAATGCAAATACCGGGCATATGAAAACGAATCTCAAAGAACTGAGAGAGGTTTTTTCTCACAACAAACCAATCTACAAAAGACTCTTCCAGTTTGTACACAACTGTTTTAGTTTCAGAGATATGAGTCAATCTTTGAGCAGCATATTTCCAGAAATTTTTGTCTTTTCCAGCCACCTCACAAATTCGAATTTGAGATAGGAAAAGAGGTTATCAGATCCATCTTTTGAGGATCTTGAAACTAATTTGTAAAGCTTATTTAAAGCCCATAGAGACACAGTTCAAGGGGAGGAAGAATAGTCTGAGGACTGTGGTTCTATTCTTGAAGACTTGTACATTTCATCCTTTGGAGATGTCCATTAATATATCTTGACATCGAGCTTCTTTCACTATGTTACTTAGTTTTCCATTTCCTTTCTTTCCAAGTTTATGTATATTCAATGACAAAAGGTTGTCATCCCATCTCTTTATTGGTATACTAAACTTATATACTTTGCTTCTAATGTTTGTCTTAATGCTAGATAGTTGTTATCCTATTGGTGCATTCATAAGCTAAAGTTGCAAGTATTTACCTATTGGGTCTGGCCATATATTATATGCAATCTTATATATGTTTTTGTTGGTGTGAAGAGTATTTTACCTATCATTATTGGCCATCCACATATACTATCATATAAGTATTTATGTTATCATAATAGGTCTTCTCCATGTTTCCACACATTAAGTTAAAACTTTCTGAGTTACATAGTTGAAAGCCTTGGTCTTTCAAGTGACTGATGTATTCCTAAATGGATATGAGTTTATAATGTCATCCGATTTGATCCTCTTTTCCTCCACATTATTGATCTTTTTAAAGTTACCAAGCTTACACCCTTCTACAGTCGGGGAGTGATTTCTTGGAGTGATAACAAAATGGCGTCGTTGCCGGGGAACGAAAGTGAAAGAAAAGTTTCCCTGGAAGAACAACAAAGATCTGATTCTTGATGGCAAACAAGAGACAGACATAAAACTTGACTGCAATCATCTGCCTGGCGACTCCACATTAAAGACTCCACTGGGGAGAATCCAACTAATAGAAGTTGAAGAGGCTGAATTCAAAATCTAGGTACCAGTTCATCAGTTTACTTTATGAACTATTGTTATTCTTTATCAGCTCCTTTATACTTTTCCCTTCACCTGTTAAAAGAAATATCCTTTGTTTTGTATATTCTGAAGATTATCAACCATCTTTTATAAATCCATCTTTAGAAGAAGATTTGGAGCCTGCTTGTATTGTAGAAGTTAAATCAGTTTTTGTGCCTCAGTTTATTTATAAAAATGACCTATGTATTCAAATTCCTTATGAATATGATCAGCCATGTAACCTTGAAGAAATCAAAACTAATTCAAAACCTATACAGAGCTCAACACTTGTTGCCATAACCTCTGAACCTTGTCAGCAAATTGCTATCCCTCGTGATCAGCCCACAGACTTTCAAATAAAAATCAGGATGAAGATGTTTAAGCCATTAAAGTTGCCCTCTTGTCTTCATCCTTATCCTCTTGACTGTTATGAATATCTCCCTTGGTTTTCTGGAGATAATCAAGCTTCAGCTGAGACGCACTTGGAATCTTTTGAATATTTTATTGACCATTTTCAGATTTTTTATGAGGATGTTATCATGAGAATTTTCTCTAAGTCATTGATTAGAGATGTTGTTATATGGTTCAAGAGTTTAAGATCTGACTCCATTGGCTCTTGGATAGAATTCACTGATGTTTTTATGAAACATTGGGGCGAACATAAATCACTAGATTCATACCTTATTGATTTTTATGATTTTAAGAGAGAGCAGGGTGAAGCTTTGCCTGTCTTCAATCGAAGGTTTTATAGAAGCTATCATGACATGCCTTTGGAGATCAGGCCTACAGAGACAGTTTCCATGATATATTATTTGATGGGATTGCAGTCAAAACTTTCCCTTCTTCTGCTAGAAAGGAAATATTCATCATTAAGCATTATATTTGAAGATGCTTTAGAGGTGGAGGAAAATATTCATGCTTCCAGGAGGATCTGAGAGCAGGTTGATTTTGAAAATCTGCATAAATTTGAGCAAACAGAATGTCAGTATAGTTCAGAATCTAAGCAGGAAGGTAATGACTATGAGGCAATTTTAGAACAACAGCAAGCAAATGAGGTTATCTCAGATTGTGAATCAGATTCTTCAACATTGGCAGAGCATTCCAGAGACAGGTATTCATGTAAAATTTATAATCAGATTACAAAGCATGTTGAACCTATCATAACTCATGATCATATAGACAACTACATTTTTATAGCTGATCAAAATCTATGTTATTCAAATACTGTTCTATCATCATTTTCTGAACACTATTCTGAAGAAGAGGTCAGAGGCGCTTTGATGATCACAAGGTAATCATAAAAGAAGAAGAAGGTTATCAATCTTTTGGCAGAGAAGCAGTCATACAGGTGGAAATTTTTCCTGAAGACCAACAGATTTCTTATATTAGTTTCAAAGATCCAGTGGCAGCCTTCATAGAATCATACATTTCAGAGAACATGAAGACTTCAGATTTGTTAAACTTATCAGTATTTCCAGATGATTTTGGTTTTGTGAATGATTTTTTATCACTGTTGTTGCATTTCAAACATCAAATATTGATCAGTGAGGATGATGAAATCATTTCAGTATTAAAATTACTTGGATGGTTGTTATGGAAATTTGCCTTTAACTAACCAAATTACAGAACTGGTTAGAGTAGAGTAGGTATGAAATAAGCTTACTGCCCAAGCATTCCTTTTCTTTCATTTTGCAGCAGATGTAGCAGTTTCTTTGTGTGAATAAAGGTAGTCTTGAAGATATACAGAGATCATCCATATACTCATGGAAGATTTTCAAAAAGAGGTGAAATGGTTGACTCCATGCCCAATGGAATACTGTCTCCATGCCCATGCAACACTAGACATTAAGTTCAGATTTTATTTTTCAGGAAAGGCATTAGATCTGTGGTTCTTGGAAACCTTACAGGAAGGTCTCCATCCCAGTTGGAGCTAGATGTTAGTGATAAAAAATGATTTCCAAAATCATTGAGATTTCACATGACAATATAGATTTAGAGAGAAGATGTATTTTAGTCATGGAGTTTATGAGAAAGGCTTATAATCATATTAATTCAATAAAATAAGGATTTCATCTCATAAAATAAACCAAAAGTAAATTTTAGATTTCAGCAGCTAAGTGGTAATTTTACAGTGTAATGAGCCGCTGAAAGTTTTCCTTTTCGGCGGCTAAATCAGATTTTCAAGGGCAAATGAGTCATCGAAAGTGCAGAAGAGTTTGTTTTTACTGTGTTGAGTCATCATTTTCAAATGATGATTCTGAGGGACTGGAGAATCATTTTGAGAAACAGGCGGAGGATTTTGTTACTAACACATCAAAGAACAATAACCTCTCTCATTTTTCCTACAAGTGTCATATATTGGGAGAATTGAATTCATCTTTGAGCCCTAATTTTCGGATCTCAGAATTTCCCTGTTTGACACATGTTTTTGAAAAACAGATCTCGGGCATATGAAAACGAATCTCAAAGAACTGAGAGAGGTTTTTTTCTCACAACAAACCAATATACAAAATACTCTTCCAGTTTGTACACAGTTTTTTTGGTTTGAGATATATGGGTCAATCTTTGAGCAACATATTTCCAGAAAATTTTCTCTTTTCCAGCCACCTCACAAATTTGAATTTGAGATAGGAAAAGAGGTTATCAGATCCATCTTTTGAGGACCTTGAAATTGATTTGTAAATCTTGTTTAAATCCCTCAGAGACACAGTTCAAGGGGAGGAACAATATTCTGAGGATTGTGGTTCTATTCTTGAAGACTTGTACATTTCATCCTTTGGAGATGTCCATTAATATATCTTGACATCGAGCTTCTTTCATTGTGTTACTTAGTTTTCCATTTCCTTTCTTTCCAAGTTTATGTATATTCAATGACAGAAGGTTGTCATCCCATCTCTTCGTTGGTATACTAAACTTATATACTTTGCTTCTGATGTTTGTCTTAATGTCAGATAGTTGTTATCCTATTGGTGCATTCATAAGCTAATGTTGCAAGTATTTACCTGTTGGGTCTGGCCATATATTATATGCAATCTTATATATGTTTCTGTTGATGTGAAGAGCATTTTACCTATCATTACTGGCCATCCACATATCCTATCGTATAGGTATTTTTGTTAGCATAATAGGTCTTCTCCATGTTTACACACATTAAGTTAAAACTTTATGAGTTACATAGTTGAAAGCCTTGGTCTTTCAAGTGACTGATGTATTCCTAAATGGATATGAGTTTATAATATCTAATCTGATCCTCTTTTCCTCCACATTATTGATCTTTTTAAAGTTACCAAGCTTACACCCTTCTACAGTCGGGGAGTGATTTCTTGGAGTGATAAAAAAATGGCGTCGTTGCCGGGGAACGAAAGTGAAAGCAAAGTTTCCTTGGGAGAACGACAAAGATCTGATTCTTGATAGTAGACCAGAGACAAACATAAAACTTGAATGTAATCATCTGCCTGGCGACTCCACATAAAAGACTCCACTAGGGAGAATCCGACTGATAGAAGATGAAGAGGCTGAATTCAAAATCCAGGTACCAGTTCATCAGTTTACTTTATGAACTATTGTTATTCTTTATCAACTCCTTTATACTTTTCCCTTCATGTGTTAAAAGAATTATTCTTTGTTTTGTATATTCTAAAGATTATCAGCCATCTTTTATAAATCCATCTTTAGAAGAATATTTGCAACCTGCTTGTATTGTAGAAGTTAAATCGGTTTTTGTGCCTCAGTTCATTTATAAAAATGACCTCTATATTCAAATTCCTTCTGAATATGATCAGCCATGTAACCTTGAAGAAATAAAAAATGATTCAAAACCTATACAGAGCTCAACACTTGTTGTCATAACCTCTGAAACTTGTCAGCAAATTGATATTCCTCATGATCAGCCCACAGCCTTTCAAATCAAAATCAGAATGAAGATGTTTAAGCCATTAAAGCTGCCCTCTTGTCTTCATCCTTATCCTCTTGACTATTATGAATATCTCCATTGGTTTTCTGGAGAGAATCAAGCTTCAGCTGAGACGCACTTGGAATCTTTTGAAGATTTTATTGATCGTTTTCAGATTGTTTATGAGGATGTTATCATGAGATTTTTCTCTAAGTCATTGATTAGAGATATTTCTATATGGTTCAAGAGTTTAAGAGATGACTCCATTGTCTCTTGGATAGAATTCACTGATGTTTTTATGAAACATTGGGGCAAACATAAATCACTAGATTCATACCTTGTTGATTTTTATGATTTGAAGAGAGAGCAGGGTGAAGCTTTGCCTGTCTTCAATCAAAGGTTTTACAACAGGTATCATGACATGCCTTTGGAGATCATGCCTACAGAGACAGTTAACATGATATATTATGTGATGGGACTGCAGTCAAAACTTGCCCTTCTTTTGCTAGAAAGGAAATCTTCATCATTAAGCATTATGTTTGAAGGTGCTTTAGAGTTGGAGGAAAATATTTATGCTTCCAGGAGGATCCGAGAGTAGGTTGATTTTGAAAATCTGCATAAATTTGAGCCAACAGAATGTCAGTATAGTTTAGAATCTGAGCAGGAGGGTAATGACTATGAGGCAGTTTTAGAACAGTAGCAAGCAACTAAGATTATCTCAGATTGTGAATCAGATTCTTCAACATAGGCAGAGCATTCCAGAGACAGGTATTCATATAAAATTTATGATCAGTTTACAAAGCATGTTGAACCTATGATAATTCATGATCGTATAGACAACTACATTTTTATAGCTGATCTAAATCTCTCTTATTCAAATACTGCTCTATCATCATTTTCTGAACATTATTCTGAAGAAGAGGTCAGAGGCTTTGATGATCACAAGGTAATCATAAAAGAAGAAGAAAGTTATTAATCTTTTGATAGAGAAGCAGCCATACAGGTGGAACTTTTTCCTGAAGACCAGCAGAATTCTGATATCAGTTTCAAAGATCCAGTGGTAGCCTTCATAGAATCATACATTTCAGAGAACATTAAGACTTTAGATTTGTTAAACTTATCGGTATTTCTAGATGATTTTGGTTTTGTGAATGATTTTTTATCACTGTTGTTGCATTTCAAACATCAAATAATGATCAGTGAGAATGATGAAATCATTTCAGTATTAAAATTACTTGGATGGCCATTATGGAAATTTTCCTTTACCTACCCAAATTACAAAAGTAGAGTAGAGTAGGTAGGAAATAAGCTTACTGCCCAAGCATTCCTTTTCTTTCATTTCACAACAGATGTAGCAGTTACTTTGTGTGAATAAAGGCAGTTTTGAAGATATACAAAGATCATCCATATAGTCATGGAAGATTTTCAGAAAGAGGTGAAATGGTTGACTCCATGCCCAATGGAATACTGACTCCATGCCCATGCAACACTAGACATTAAGTTCAGATTTTATTTTTCAGGGAAGGCATTAGATCTGTGGTTCTTGGAAACCTTACACAAAGGTCTCCATCCCAGCTGGAGCCAGATGTTATCGATCAAAAATGATTTCCAAAATCATTGAGATTTCACATGACAAAATAGATTTAGAGAGAAGATGTATTTTAGTCATGGAGTTTATGAGAAAGGCTTATAATCATATCAATTCAATAAAATAAGGATTTCAACTCATAAAATAGACCAAAAGTAAATTTTAGCTTTCAGCGACTAGGTGGTAATTTTACAGTGTAATGATCCGCCGAAATTTTTCCTTTTCGGCGGCTAAATCAGATTTTCAATGGAAAATGAGCCGTCGAAAGTGCAAAAGAGTTTGTTTTTACTATGTTGAGTCATCATTTTCAAATGATGATTATGAGCGACTGGAGAATCATTTTGAGAAACGAGCGGAGGCTTTTGTTACTAACACGTCAAAGAACAATAACCTCTCTCATTTTTCCTACAGGTGTCATATATGGGGAGAATCGAATTCATCTTTGAGCCCTAATTTTTAGATCTCATAATTTCCCTGTTTGACACATGTTTTTGAAATGCAGATCCCAGGCATATGAAAGCAAATATCAAAGAACTGAGAGAGGTTTTTTCTCAAAAAAAACCAATCTACAAAAGAATCTTCCAGTTTGTACACAGTTGTTTTGGTTTGAGAGATATGGGTCAATCTTTGAGCAGCATATTTCCAGAAATTTCTATCTTTTCCAGCCACCTCACAAATTCGAATTAGAGATAGGAAAAGAGGTTATCAGATCCATCTTTTGAGGATATTGAAACTAATTTGTAAAGATTATTTAAAGCCCACAGAGACATGGTTCAAGGGGAGGAAGAATAGTCTAAGGACTGTGGTTCTATTCTTGAAGACTTGTACATTTCATCCTTTGGAGATGTTCATCAATATATCTTGACATCAAGCTTCTTTCACTGTGTTACTTAGTTTTCCATTTCCTTTCTTTCCAAGTTTATGTATATTCAATGACAGAAGGATGTCATCCCATCTCTTTGTTGGTATACTAAACTTATATACCTTGCTTATGATGTTTTTCTTAATGCCAGATAGTTGTTATCCTATTGGTGCATTCATAAGCTAAAGTTGCAAGTATTTACCTGTTGGGTCTGGCCATATATTATATGCAGTCTTATTTATGTTTCTGCTAGTGTAAAGAGTATTTTACCTATCATTACTGGCCATCCACATATACTATCGTATAGGTATTTCTATTAGCATAATAGGTCTTCTCCGTGTTTCCACACATTAAGTTAAAACTTTCTGAGTTACATAGTTGAAAGCCTTGGTCTTTCAAGTGACTGATGTATTCCTAAATGGATATGAGTTTATAATGTCATCCGATCTGATCCTATTTTCCTCCACATTATTGATATTTTTAAAGTTACCAAGCTTACACCCTTCTACAGTCAAGGAGTGATTTCTTGGAGTGATAACAGAAGCATTCCAAATTTTCAAACTATATCTAGTACCGGAATAGCACAGAAATAGGTACCGGACGAGCGCAGAAATAGGTACCAGATTAATTGAATATCGGATGAACGCCGAAATGGGTATCGAATGAGTAGGAGTTGTGTCATAAGGTATGCTTGGATCAATCAAAGTAATTAAAGAGCATTTAACATCAATTATTCAATCTAAATCAGTAAGAAATCTCATAAATCATGATTTAAACATAAGTTACCTCATATATACACAAGGATAGCTAAAATACATGTATTTGAAGAAAATAGGAAAATAAAGCATATGTCTGAGGAAAAGTTTGTCAATATATAGGACAAGATAAGGTAATTGGAGGCATAAAAAAGGAGACCCAACATTTCCCCCATGCCTTATCCATTGCATGTCCTCATGCAACAATGATCTTTAAAATTTCAAAATTTATTCTACTCCTCACTCGATCAAGCATTCCCTGAAGTTCCACCCTTCTTCAGCTCCTTAAGTTCTCTTTTAAGTAACCTACTATACAATATAAACCTCCTGGCCTCTACTTCACACTTCTTACCCATGGAAAAGTAGTTATGATGGAAAAGTGGAGTCATGAGTAATAGATTGGATCTGTTAATGATTTGACGTTAAGTCTAATCCAATCTGTTGTGCATCATAATTAGGAGAAAGGGTCGGATGTGACTCTAATATGGTTATAGGATAGTGGCCAAGAGTTTTCATAATGACTTTGACTAATAATCCCCCTGCCTAGATTACCTTTAAAATAAAATTGATATAAGCATAGTTTAGATCCCATTTGAAGAGAGGAACACATAAAAGAATACATCCCAAGATGATTAACTCGTCTCTTATCCAACTTTATAGAGATGAAGCTCTTCTTTCTTAGGTAGGTTGAATTGCATATACTGAGGGTCCCACTTTCATGCAAACCTATTTATTTTAAAGATAGAACCCTAAAGTGGATACTTGAAGGTTCTTAAGAACATAATCCGAGAGATATAAAGGTCATCTCCTAGCCTTGATTTGATAATGATTGCTTCATAATGAGACCCAAGGGATTTTGTTTAGTTTTAGGTGTGCCAATTTATGTTTTTCAACTCCCTTTACCCGGCATAGCCCCACTGCCAGCAGGCATGTTCAGTACCTCGGTGGGTTTACCTTAGTACCATACAAGCATGGCCCCGTTGCCAGCAGGCCTATTCAATACCTTCATGGGTTTACTTATACTATCTGATACTTCCTTTTTATTATATTACTCAAAAGATTTAGAATGATGCATATTGTTCATTGACATCTTTGGAGTATAAGGAAGGCAAGTGGTATGAGAGTGTTTTATAGTTATTAGGCACATAATTAATTGCTTGCAATTATCCCAAGGGTGACATCATCCACATTAGCCTTAAATCTCAGTTATTCAATGTATAATGGAACGTCTCGGATAATGACTAAGAGGTCCCTCTAGTTAATCCTATTAGGGTTCTCCTGAAATTCCATTGAGCTTTTGCAGGGGTAGTCCACCACATGAGGTTTTCATCAATACCCCCCAAGAGAAACTTATAAAGAGAAACTTGGATAAGAACTTGTTAAATCAACTAGGTTAGTATTAAACATAATAGTTTCACCACTTTTCAATGGATATTTCAATTATCAATCACTTTTTTTCAAAATGATGAGGTAATAAGACATGTGCACCCATTATCATATAGAGTTAAATGTGAAAATATCTCCTTAAATGATAGCAAGGATGATTCATTTAGGGGTGAGTGTAACAATGTAGGAGGAAGGAGTACATAAAAGTAAATAACATTTTAGCACAAGACTTAGATGATTTTTGATAGAAAGAATAGAAAACGATTTGCTCATACCTTCAATTACTTGAAGTGAAAACAGTGTTAAGTATAGGACAAAGATCATATTACTTTGGCATTAGTACCAGATTATTAACCGGTACCGGAACAGGTTTCTGTAGTACCAGAACAGAACAGTACCGGAACATGATTCTGTAGTACTTGAATAGGATAGTACTGGAACAAGATTCTATAGTACTGGAACAGGATTCTGCAGTACCGGAATAGGATAGTACCAGAATAGGATTTTGCAGTACCAGAACAGAACAGTACCGGAACATGATTTTGCAGTACCTGAACAGAACGATACTAGAACTTTATGATCTTAAAAATGGAACTTATAGGCCTCACAATGTGGATGGAACACTCTAAGTTTCAAGTTGTAGAAGATGATATCAATCACTGATTGTATATCAAAATTTATAAATCTGCTAATGTTGTCAAGAGAAGATATTTGTTAATTTTGTTAATCTTCCTGACGTATCACACTTGAAAACTAAAAACAACATGTTGGTACACGAAGTTTTAAATTGCATTGGAAATGATAAATAAATGGAACCAGGGTTGATAGTTGGGTGCCAAATTCTATAATGAAGGAATAATTCTTATCTAGACAATCTTCTGTTGTTGAAAACATAGAGTTCGTCTTTTGGACCTGTTATCACACTAAGTTGCCTTGGGTCTTTTAGCCTTTAGTCTTAAGTTTTTAAGCCTTTAGATTTCAATTTTGCTTTATTTTCTTAGTGTGATTTACTTAGGTTAGCTTGAACACATAAAGGCTTGAGTGTTGGCTCATTTTTTGGCCCTCACATAGATTTTTAGCCTAGGTTCATTTTATGGCTTATGGTTTTGACTCGCCTCATGACTTGACACCAAGCCTAACCCATCCTATGATTTACATGAATTGACATGTCACTCTTTTCACGCATACCTTTATATCCTTGCCATGCTGTCCCTATGTCCGATTAAAGGAGGTCAAATCATCCTTTTGAAAAAGAGCATTGCCAACTCACTAGGAGTTTCTATAGCGCACTCCTTGTCCTTTATTCCTTGCCATGATTGGTCATCATTTCATTGAGGTCACATTCTACCTTGTTTTCAGCACCATGGTTCATTAAAATATGTATTCAAATATTTGGTTTTAATGAGTTTGCTAATGGTTTCAAAGATTTGAATGTTCTCAAACTCGACGCTGTTGAAACTGCTAGTTCAGACCAGTTGTAGACAACGCTACAGGATCAGCTGCTGAGGTGGATTTTGAAGTTGAGGTGGTCATGGAGATCTGCCAACAGGTTGCAGAGCCTCAAGTTGTCATTACTCCTTCAAGTATTTTGTGAGCCCACTCCATTGCATAGTGAATTCGTGTGATAGTTGTTGCCTAAGTTTCAGTAGCAACCGTCTCTACAAATCGCTCCCTCCTTCATCCCTCTCCATCCATATTTTCCCTATCATAGAATTGCAACCATTATCACCTGGTTTTTAGTTATCAAGACACCAATTCATCTTTCTCCTGAGTGTTGAGTGCCCGTGCAAACACTTATTCCTTGTGTGCGCACTGTGCTACCAAAAAACGTTGCTGAAACCTCGCTACATTTCCCATGTTCTCTCTAGTTTTTGGATTGGAGTGTTATTTTCCAGGTAGTCAAAGACCATTGCAACAATTTTCCTTTCACTATATTATCATTCTTAAGTTTTATATCTACAAACAGTAAGAGGAGGGAAAATTGCATTTTTTTCCTTTCAAAAGCCACCAAAGCAGTGTTTTGTCAAAACAAGGTGAGTTAGAGGAGAATCGTAGGAAAGAGCATCCATTATTCACTATCATTCTCCCATTGAAGTCTGCCTCTGTTTTCTCCCAAAAAAACTTCACTGCACCATAGCCTTTGATCCCTCATCTTGACCCATGGAGACACCTCAGAAGAAGAAATCTCACAAGGGAGGCATTGTGATCAGAACTGAACCCTTAGACATGCACCTAT
This sequence comes from Picea mariana, assembly GCA_032191745.1. Lineage (NCBI taxonomy): Eukaryota > Viridiplantae > Streptophyta > Pinopsida > Pinales > Pinaceae > Picea > Picea mariana. The sequence continues at coordinate 256,639 of JASDQU010103241.1, read as the reverse complement.
TTGATGTAGAGCCAATGGTTAGGGAAGTTTTTCAGAGGGTGGGATGCCTCTCTTTTTTCCAAAACATGTAGAGGGGACTGTTGGACAATTGAGAGGGGGGGGTGAATCAGTTTTCACAGTGCTTAAACAATTATGCTTCTTTTAAAATCTTTACAAGGCACTCAATGATGATCACAATAATGTTGGGAAATAAACAATGGCACATTCAACATCAGTCACATATATGAGAAACACAGAGACAGATATTTCTCGAGGAAACCCATACAAGGTAAAAACCTCTTTTTCTTTATATGATAAGTAATATTCAATTTCTTTACATTATCATACATATGAGCACGGACTCATAATGAGGCTACAACCTCAGTTTTGCAAGCTGTTACTTGTTGCAAGCACGAACTCTCTATTTTCTCTAGCACCCACTAGAAGGAAGCACCAACTCCCTGATTTCTCTAGCACCAACTAGAAGGAAGCACCAACTCCCTGGTTTCTCTAGCACCAACTAGAAGGAAGCACCAACTCCCTAATTTCTCTAGCACCAACTAGAAGGAAGCACCAACTCCTTGGTTTTTCTAGCACCAACTCCCTATGTTCAAGCACCCACTTGAACCTCTGAGGACAACAGTCCTCCCTACCACCCTGTTTTATAAATCTTTGCTACTGAAACTCATTATAGTGATATAATGTTCAACAATGGCTTAACAGACTCATCACTATTCTGCTGCATTTCATTGCTCTGTCTACCTCACTACCTTCCTGCACACATGACTTGCGTTGTCTGTTCTTCTGCTTTTTATGCTCTGTGCGCCATGTCCATTCACTGCACAGTTCCTCTTCTGTTCAATTCAGCTGCTACACTCTCCCCCTTCTTCACACATGAATCACCTTCAACAACAGCAACCACAACAAATCCAACAACAACAACCACTGCATCTCTTCTCTGTACCGTGTACTTATAGCTTCTGTGCACCTTGTGCATGCAATGCGCACAATACCTCTGCATACTGACACCGCACCGATATCCTCCACCTCTCGAGTGCTTTTCCTGATCATCGCAACTCTTCATCTTCTCTGGTGGTTCCCACCATGCGTCCAGCATCACTAGGTGTTATGCTGAGATTCCTTTTTCTCTCTGGCAGTTGAGACTCTTCGTCTTCTCTGTTACAGTCGAGCTCACCCTCTATGTTTCAGTTACAAGCTCCAACCCTCTTCCAGCTGTCAATCGCCCCTATGACCTATCTTCATCCCATTGGAAGATTCCCAGAGACTCTTCAGCTCCTCTGGCAGAAACCATCAATGGTTTCTAGCAGTTACACTGTGAGGAGCAAGATTAGCCCTCCGATTATGCTCAAATTCACCTGCACCATTGGATTAACTCTGAAGGGTATTGTCGTTATTTACTCGTTTCACACTTTCATAGTTTGGAGATTCTGTGATGAGACATCTTGAGTCTCCATGTCACGAGCTCCAAAAAGGAGCTTGGTTGCTCTAGCTCCCTCCTCTACGTGACCACAGGTGGTGACCACCGATTATAGCGACAATTCACCTTTTCGGTATTTTGGCATTTGTATGATCCAGTGTCTCGACACTCCCAGACGCAATCCCCGAAATTCCAAGGTGGAGCTCATATGCACTAGGTCCTTCCTCCATGTGACCACACGCGGTGACCACAGGCTACGCTAAAAGGTGCTTCGAACTCATGATCTTCATCGACCTTGATCGACGTTCCACGATCTCGATGAATCAACGGTCCAGATATTTTCACGATCTCGCATCTTGTTGTTCCTTGGATGGAGGTTCTCATCACTCCAAGTCACGATAGGCGAAACTCCGAGATGGAGCTCAGATTGACGGTCCACGTTCTTGGTGAATTGACGATTCAGATATTATCATGAATTCGCATCTCGCGATTCCTGTGATGGAGGTTCTCGTCACTCCAAGTCGCAATAGACGAATCTCCGAGATGGAGCTTAGATCAATGGTCCAGAATCCTTGGTGATCTGACAGTCAAGATCTTTTCGTGATCTCGCATATTGCGATTTTGAACCTCTTTCCTTTGGATTTCTCGATCTGTGAAACTCCAAAATGGAGTCTTTGTGGTGCTCTGATTTTTTTCCACGCGTCCTCTTGATCCAGCGGTCCATGACTATCCTTTATGACGTGGTCTGCCATATTCACCTCCTGGATCTGACGGCCTAGATCACGCCTTGATCTAATGGCTAGGATCATTTCTCCATTTCGCATTTCATGATTTCGACACTTTGTGATTTTGCCACTTCGCGATTTTTCCACTTCGCGATTTCGCCACTTCACAATTTCACCTTCTTATGATGAAGGGTCTCAAGCCTTCAAGTCCCGATCTATGAAACTCCGAAATGGAGTCAAACCAACATATTTCATCATTTCGCATTTCACCTCTTCTTTCTCTTTAATGAACGTGCATGTTCTCCCTGATCCAACGATGGTCGGATCTTACGCTCAGATCTGACGCCTAAGATCTGTCCTCCTCTTCTGTGTGTTCTTCTTGTCTGAATTCATATCTGACGGTCATCAGGGATTAGGGATGGGGTCCAACGATCACTGATTCTCCTCCTCTTCCATTATCACTACGCTGTTGATCACGCTGATCTTTGTCATCGCTATTCTTGCCATCAATGCACACTCTGATCCTGCCTTCAATGACAAGCTCACTTTGCCTATTAAACCTGCCAACAATCCTCTGCACTATCTCTTCTGAACTTATTGAGCTTTCTCTGCAGCATCTTCCTAAAATACTTCTGATACTTCTTCTTGTACTCATGCAATCTTCACTGCTGTACTTGCCATCAATGACAAGCATATGCTTCCTGTTAAACATTTACCAATAGGGACATCCTGAAAGGGCAAGGAAATTTGCCTTACATTTTGATGGCCTTAAGACTAAGGTAGTAGACATGGAGTTTGAGGTGTCTGAAGCCTCTATTGCAGCAGCCACAGGACTTCCTAACACTGGGGAGAGATGGTTTAAATCCATGACTTTAAACGCTGCCGTCTCCAAGGACTTCCTCAAGCCAGATTATCAAACTAACAACTTGTCCAAGGGAGTGCCTAGAAGTCATCTAGTTGAAGATTTTGACAAGATGTTGAAGATCATCCAGAGATACTTCACATGTGAGGGAAGGTTTAATATGTTATACCAGTACCATATAAGGATTCTGCTTCATTTTACTGGTAAATATGAAATGAATATCCCTTTATACTTGTTGAGGAGCATGGGGAAAATGTCTGATAGAGTCCAAGCCAAATCCAAGGTTGTGGACACTAGTGTTTTTCGCTCTGGATTGATCAGAATTTTGGTTTTGGAAGAATTGAAGAAGAGGAACATCCCTTGGGAACGATTCATTGTTTCTTCTCACATGAAGTTGGACATAGCTTCAACTCCTCAGTCAAAGATGCAAAGTCCTTTGCCATCTACTAGTGATGCTCCAGCAGGAAAAATCAAGAAAAGAAAGAGTAAATCCATCACTCAAGACAAAGAGGTTATTAAGGAAGTTGAAGAAACAAAGAGGGAGGCTTATAATTCTCCACAGAGAGAATTTTCACCTCCTCCTGCACTAGAATTGGAAGAGGTACCCTCATCCACTAAAGCTACAACCAAGAAGGGAAGAAAATTGCATTTCTCCACTTTCTTCAGCAGCTAGCACAAAGGTCAGGAAGCCTTTTAGGAGATCATCAGTCCTCAAGGAGGCTGTTGAAGTAAAAGTCCTACCCAAGGTTTCTAATCTAAAGAAAAAGAAAGATAAGGGCAAAGGCATTGAGAAGCCTATTGAGGTGATAGACGGAGCCCCTGTACAACAGAAAGAGGAAGGTGAATCCATGAAGAAGCTTATTGAGGTTATCAACATCAACACTCCACCTAGCAATCACACCTTCAAAAGATTGATTAGACAGCTCAGGGAGGCCAAGAAGGAGGTTGTTCGTTTGAAGGCAGAAGGTTTATCTGAAAGAATCAAGATGAAGGAGCTTATGGATATGTACAGCAACACCCTTCATTTAGCTATACTTGCAGCAAGAGGAGCCCTACCTCTCCATAAGCAACTCAAGAACCTCTATAGGCAAAACAGAGGCTTTCAGTCTCAAAATAGAAAACTCAAGGCAGAACTACAACACTTCAAAGATGGATTGGTTCAGAGGAACTTGAATCTTTTGGTAGAAGTTGCCATTGAAAGAGAGGAACCTGTAGTGAATAAAAACACACTAGCAGTCAAGAAGTTTGTCACTAAAAAGAAAAACATGATGTTGTCTTAGAAGGAAGCCCTCCTTCCTCAAGGAGGAGTTATAGGTTGATGAAATGATTGGGGGGATATAAGCTCCATTTTTTAGAATGGTCTCTTTTTGCAAGAGTAAGTGATCAAGGATGGATAATTTTTTCCACCTATACATGCATCTACAAGCTTCTAACCTATCAATTGAAGGTTCTTGATTAGTCTCATTATACAGAAGAGCACAGACATTCTGTAGCACCATGGTGCTGTGGAATCATCTATATATCATGGCCTGCCATTTTGCTACCTAAAGTGCTACGAAAGATCCTAGCCGAAGTACACAGGAATGCTACCAAATCTCCTAAGTTGTGTAACAATGGCGCTACCAAATTCCTAGGGATATATTTCAGTGACGCTACCTAATTTGTTTCGATGATTGGTGTTACCAATTCTCAAGGACCGGTTCAATGATGGGGCTACCAATTCCACGGAGATATACAGGCTCAACGCTACCGAATTGCACACAGAGATATACAGGCTCGGTGCTACCAATTATGCAGGCCTGTTTTAGATCTGCGCTACAAAATGTGCAAAGTATTTTGCAAGGGCGCTACAAAAACTCACTACCCAGCGCGCTACTAAATGACACTACCAACTGGCACCTAGAATCAAGGGGTTCGAATTTATCACTCTTTTGGGTGGCTGGTGATGTGGAGAAGAGCTAAGACCATAGGTGGCAGCATGATGACAACATACAACCTCTGCAGGACACTTGGCATGGAAAGGGATGTGCATCTATGAAGACAATGTCAGTTAAAGTTTGTTGGGTTGGTTGCCAACATGTTTCCTTTTTTATAGCATAGCTGTTAGTACAAGTGTTAGATTGAATAACTGATTTGGAGAATCAGCTCACACCTCTAGCTGTTTCCCTCCCTTTTTGTTATAAATAGATATTCCAAATGCTTTAGAGGGTTCAAATGGTTGAGTTGGGCTCCCTTATTGTAATATTTTGATTAAGCAGACTGGTTCTCTGGTTATGTACTTGACTTGAGAATTTTTTATTAATATAAGTCAGTTTCTCTTATTTCATCTTGTTGCCTCTTATACTTAAGTTTTCATGATTGAATGATTCACATGAGATTGTTATAGTTGTATTATGATGAATGTTTGATTATAGTATTGTTATGATGTTCTTCAGTGTTCTTTAAACTTTGAATTCAAGAAGATCTTGTGTTTGAGTTTTTCCTCCTTAGGCTGCTCAAAGACCTGATCTCAATATCAGACCTCTACACTTCCCTCACCAAAGTCTTCCTTCTATTCACTTTTACTCCTATTCACTGACTGAAGTTGATCAAGACCTCAATTGCTTGTGCATGCTAGCCCAAATTTCTAAGTTAAAACATTATTATCCTTAACCTTGTCCATTTGACCTTTTAAACACTCATTTACATTTACACATAATCTGATGGGTACTAGGATTATCCTCTCTACAATCTGAGGGTGATTCCTAGTGCTAAAATTTTTGGCGTCGTTGTCGGGGAATGAATTGAAGACATTTCCCTGGGATTGAATGACAAAGCTTACTAATTTTGAAGGTGCATTAGAACTCAGTACATTGAATATTGCAGCTTGCACCTAGCGACTCCATTGTTTCAGTTGTGGCTCCTAAAGGTAGACACACGAGGTCAACTCCACAACTACCTTTGGCTTCACCTGAAGCTGACCCAGAGAAGATAATCGAGAAGGGAAAAGTTTCTGAAGAAAGTTTTCTTGTTGTTGTATCAGGTACTTCTGGTCAGTTGCCTGATTCCATTCTTAATACACCAGCTATTTTATCAAGTATTCCTCCTTTACCTTATGCTGAAGTATCTAAGAATTTGGATTTTGAAAATTTTCCTGTTGAATACTCCTCTTTTGACCCAGAATTGAAAGAAGAAAATTTTGAAATCCTTGCCTCTCCTGATATTGTGAAGTGGTTCAGACTTGAGAGCCTTGAAGATTTTCCTACCTTAGGATTTGCTACTCCTCATCCTATCAAAAATTTTGTATCCAAAGAGGAGGAAACCTCATTTCCCTTGCAGCCTATACCATCTTCTTCCAAGACTCATCCTTTTGTTGTGAAAACTGAAATCCCTCCTTCCTACATTCCTTTTTCTCCTAAGCTGCACATAGCCAAATCTCCTTCTCCTCCTTGCTCTCCCACAGTTCAAAATCCAATGGCAGGTGCTAATGCTCCTAGAAATAGGATGGATTCTATAGTGGCTGCTAGGTATGCCCCTCTTATCTTACCTCAACCTATGAATGTTCTCCCTACTATAGATTACCTAAAATACATGCCCAAATTCACAGCAGAAGAAGACATAATTGTTGAAGAACACCTTGTTTCCTTCTATGGTTATGCAGACAATCTAAACATTGAGAATGAGGATGTGTGGATGAGAGTCTTTTTCCAGAGACTTGATGGTAAGGCTAGGAAATGGCTTAGGGGTTTGACTCCTGGATCCATTGCTGAGATTGAAGGTTTAGACGATGCTTTCTTGAGACAATGGGGGGATAAAAAATATTTTTTGTATTATATCACATAATTTGGATCCCTAAAGAGGAAAGAGGGAGAATTTGTCTCTGACTTCAATAAAAGATTCAATAAAATGTACAATAAGATCCCTGTTGAGATAATGCCTACAGAAACCCCTGCCAAGATCACCTATGCCAGTGCTTTTGACCCTGAGTTTTGCCTTCTACTGAGAGAAAGAAGATCTACCTCCTTAGCTCATATACAAGATGCAGCCTTGGAGGTAGAATCTAACATAGTGGGATCTGACAAACTTAGAGGAAAATCTGATAGGGACAAGAGAAAAAATAGAGTTGAAGCCTCAACCTCTGATTCCTTTGTTGTCCATCCTCAAGTTGATGAACTCACCAAATTAGTAAAATCTCTTTCTGCTGAGATGGAAAAGTTAAAATTTGAAGGAAAAAAGAACTATAGAAATACACAAAATGTTGATAACAGAGGTAACTTTAGAAGACCAAATAATTCTCCTCAGATCCTTCTAAGAGATCCAAGAAACATAGATAGGGATGATCAAAAGGTCCAAACTCCTTTACAAAACAACCTTGTTGATGATGAAGAAGGAAAGGATGAAGAAACTGATCCTAAGATCCATTTACTAGGTGACACCTCTTCATCCCTTCACTTGACCCAATCTGCATATGAGAAATCCCTAATGGATAATCAAATAAATAAAAATGAGTAAGGGAGAGAAAACAAAAGAAAATCCTAATAGATATAATCTGAGATCCAAAAAGAAAGAGGAAAAGACTGATACTTTTGATCAGCCCACTAAAATAGAAAATTTCGCTAATGTTGTGCCAGTTGGTAGCAAAGAAAAAGATGCACAAAGCCCTCAAGATTTGGTTAAGAATCCTACCCCAGAAGTTAGAGAGATTCTGAAATCTCCATCTTCCTCCAACTTTGAAAGTGAGATTCAAAAAATCAAAATCCATGTACCCTTTTTGAAGCTGATCAAAAATGAGGAATTCAAAAAGTATCTTTCCAAAATGTTGTAGCCCAAATCCTCCTCCAATTCCACTGATTCAGTCAACCTTCAAGATGAAAATCCAGCAGTCATCTTAGGACCTTTGATAGAAGATAGAGATGATTCATCCCCTCCCTTCTATACATCACTAAACATTCATGATAAGGTGTTTCATAACTGCTTGATGAACTCAAGGGCATCTCACAATCTCATGCCAAAAACAATCATGGATGAACTTGGATTAGAAATTACAAAAACTTACCATGACTTATATTCTTTTGACTCTATGAAAGTGAAGTGTCTTGGGGTCATCAAAGATCTGGTTGTGACCTTGTTTCAGTTGCCCATGAAAAGTGTGGTCATGGATATTGTGGTGGTTGATGTCCCCCCTAAGTTTGGTATGCTCTTGTTAAGATCTTGGATAAAAATACTAGGGGGAAACTTGCAGATGGACCTTACATATGCCACCATTCATGTGTTTGGGGAGGAGCATAGAAGGCTTTACATGGAAGCTCAGTTGGCCTACATCATCAGTGATGAAGCAAACCCCACCAATCATCCTATTTTTGGACTTGATACTGATTTGGGATCCAGTGTATTGCAACTCACTAATGCTCCTGAACCTCCTCTTGAAATCAGAAAACAGTCTATTAATTTTTGTGAAGATTCTCCTCCAACTACCTCTGTTTGGAAGATGTTTTTTGATGGAGCCTCTTCTAAGGAATGTGTTTTTGTTGGAGTAGTGTTTGTTTCACCTACTCAAGAGACCATAGTGTTGTCCTACAAGTTGGAATTTAAAACTACCAACAATGTGGCAGAGTATGAAGCTCTTGTTTTGGGTTTGAGGGCTGCAAAAGACATGGGGATTGAAGAGTTATCAGTGTTTGGGGATACTGAATTAATTATCCATCAAATCAAAAATATATATCAAGCTAAGCACCCTAGGCTAAGGACTTGTAGAAATGAAGTTTGGGATCTTATTGACAGTTTCTTCTTAGCTTTCAATATCTCATTTATTCCAAGAGAGGAGAACACCATGGTTGATTCTTTGGTTGTTTCAGCAAGTAATTTCAGAGTACTTTTGCCACCTAAACTCAAATATGATGTAGAAGTGAAGTATAGACCCTCTATACCTGACAATGTCAAACATTGGAAGGTCTTTGAGGATGATCTTGAGATTAAAAGATTTCTTGAGACTATTGATGAGTTTTTTTCATTACATCTTGATCAAGATCATGATTCTGAAAATAGTCCTCATGTTGATGTTTTTCTAAATAAAATTGCTAGCCATCATATTGTTCAGTTGCCTAGTAACCATATTCCAAAGGGACTAGTTCCTTTGGAGAGATTGTTCAACAGAAATGATGTGGCTATAAAGGTTAAAGGTTCAACTGATGACGTTGATGTGACTGAATGCAATGTGGGTATAGAGAAGGATCCAAAATATGTCAAGTTGTCTAGCAACTTGTCAAAGGAACAAAGGCTTGAATATGTTGAGTTGTTAAAAGAGTTTGTTGATGTGTTTGCCTGGACATATGAAGATCTGAGAACATACAACACAAACATCATTGAACATAAGATCCCTTTGAAGGAAGAGACCAAGCCATTTAGGAAGAAGCTGAGACAAATAAATCCTATGTTGCTGCCTATTATGGAAAAAGAGGTAAAAAAGCTTTTGGATGCCAAGATTATCATTCCTTTGATATATTCTGAATGGGTGGCCAACTTGGTCCCAGTGAGAAAGAAGAATGGAGAAATCAGACTTTGTGTCAATTTTAGAAATTTGAATAGACACTCTAAGAAAGATAATTACCCCTTGCCAAAGATGGAGCACATATTACAGAGGGTAACAGGTGCATCTAGGATGTCTATGATTGATGGATTTTTTGGATACAATCAGATCTTTGTCTTGCCTGAATATAGAGAGAAGACAACCTTCACTACTCCTTGGGGTACATTCATGTACGCTAAAATTCCCTTTGTATTGACGAACGCAAGAGCGACCTTTCAGCAAACCATGGACATTGCCTTTATTGGGGAGAAGGACAATTTTGTAGTCATTTATTTGGATGACATAACAGTGTTCTCACAATCTGATAAAGAACATTATAATCAATTGAAAAAGGTCTTCTTGAAGTGTAGAAAATTTGGTCTCTCTCTAAATCCTAAAAATTCGTTGTTTTCCATGAAGGAGGGGAAATTATTGGAGCACATTGTATCAGCTGAAGGGGTAAGAATTGGTTAAAGCATAGTAGAAGCTACCCAGACCTTGTCTCTCCCTAGATCCAAGAAAGAATTTCAATATTTCTTGTAGAAAATAAATTTATTGAGAAGGTTTGTTTCAAATTTTGTTGAATTGGTAAAGTATATTACAGCCATGTTGAGGAGAGGAAATGAAATCTAATGGACTACTGAGTCTTGAAATTCTTTTGATCAAATAAAAAAATCTTTGACCAAAGCACCTGTGCTCATCATCCCTAACTACTCGAAAGATTTTCCGATTTTTTATTTTGCTTCATTTGACACAGTAGCAATTGTTTTATTGCAGAAGAATGCAGAAGGTTTAGAGCAGCCTATTGCCTTTTTTCAGTAGGGCATTGAGGGATGCTGAAATAAAATATGACATCATGGAAAAGCAGGCCTATGCTTTGGTCAAAGCCCTCAAGGCTTTTAGATTATATGTGTTGCATTCAAAAGTAGTTGCATATGTCCCTTCAGCCTCGGTGAAAGAGATACTTATTCAACCTGACATAGATGGAAGAAGGAGCAAATGGATTTCCAAAATTCTTGAATTTGATCTTGAAATAAAGCCCACCAAATTGGTTAAAGGCCAAGGTTTATCTAGGTTGCTGGCTGAATCAAATTGCAAAGCTCTAGGGGTTAATTTCATCAACATTAGCTTAGAAAATCAACAAGCTGAGTTGTTAGATGAAAGTTCTCAAGTCAGCCCTCCATTGGCAGAATGCACTTGGTACAAGGACATTATATACTTTCTATGGAAGTTGCAGCCTCCTGATGGCTTGGAGAAAAACAAGGTAAGAGCTTTGAAGCTCAAATCAATCAAATATTGTCTTATTGACCAAGTCTTGTATTGGAAGGATCCTTTAGGAGTGATTTTGAGATGTCTAGACCCACAGGAGGCCCAAAAGATTATGTCTTATTTTCATGATAGTTTATGTGGGGGCCATCACTTCTAGAGAACCACAGCCTATAAGATCCTCAGAGCTGGGTATTTTTGGCCTAGCCTTTTTACTGACATTTGTGCAAAGACTAGAGCTCATGTCAAGTGTCAATTTTTTTTTGGAAAGCAACAGCTCAAGTCTTTGTCATTGAAGCATGTGGTAGCTTCAGGACCTTTTCAGCAGTGGGGAATAGATTTGATTGGGGAAATTCATCCTGCTTCAAGTGGTCATCATAGGTGGATTTTGACTGCCACCGATTACTTTACCAAGTCGATAGAATCCATCCCCACAAGGTAATCATTGGTTTTCTTGAGGATATTATGGCGAGATTTGGTTGTCCGAGTAGAATTGTTACTGATAATGCTGCATCTTTCAAGGCTGAACCATTGATCAGGTTTTGTGAACAGTATGGGATTACATTGGTTCATTATACCCCTTACTATCCCCAAGGGAATTGATTAGCAGAGTCCTCTAACAAGAGCCTTATAAAGATCATCAAGAGATTGTTAGAAGACAACAAGAAAGCATGGGATTCAAAGCTTAAATTTTCTATGTGGGCTGATAGAGTGACAACAAAGAGGTCTCTTGGTGTCTCTCCATTTAAGCTTGTGTATGGAGTTGAGGCTATCTTTCCTTCTCACCTTGCCTTGCTTGTGGCAAAATTATTCCAAGACTACCGAGGAGAACCTGATGATATGATCAAAAGGATACAACAGCTGGTAGAAGTGCAGCAGACTAGGGAGAAGCTACTGGACAAAGCATAGGACCATCAACAAAAGATCAAGCAAGCCTTTGACAAGAAGGTAAGTAAAGAAGATTTACAGCTGGGAGATCTAGTGCTCAAGTGGGATGCACCCAAGCAAGACAAAGGAAATCACGATAAATTTGAGGCCTTGTGGATTGGTCCCTTTAAAATTTCTGATGTATTTTCAAATAACACTTATAAGTTGCAGAATTTGGAGGATTCTGAAATTTTTGGTGGCCTTATCAATGGGCATTTTCTGAAAAAGTATTTTTCTTAAGCAATGAGTGGTTTTCCATGCCATTATAAATATCATTTTTTGTTTTATTTTTTATTGAATAAGTGACCCCATAGCCCTAAGATAAGGCACTGAAACTACTTGTTCTTGGCAGCCCGCAAGGAGCATGCCATTCCCTGTGGAGCCAATGTTACCATTCTAAGTTGCCTTGGGTTTTTTAGCCCTTAGTTTTAAGTTTTTAAGCCTTTACATTTCAATTTTGCTTTATTTTCTTAGTGAGATTTACTTAGGTTAGCTTGAACAAATAAAGGCTTGAGTGTTGGCTCATTTTTTGGCCCTCACATAGATTTTTAGCCTAGGTTCATTTTATGGCTTATGGTTTTGACTCACCTCATGACTTGACACCAAGCCTAACCCATCCCATGACTTACATGACTTGACATGTCACTCTTTTCACTCATACCTTTATATCCTTGCCATGTTGTCCCTATGTCTGATTAAAGGTGGTCAAATCATCATTTTGAAAAAGAGTGTTTCCAACTCACTAGAAGTTTCTGTAGCGCACTCCTTGTCCTTTATTCCTTTCCATGATTCGTCATCATTTCGCTGAGGTCATGTTCTACCTTGTTTTCAGCACCATGGTTCGTTAAAAGATGTATTCAAAGGTTTGGTTTTAATGAGTTTGCTAATAGTTTCAAAGATTTGAATGTTCTCAAACTCGATGCTGCTGAAACTGCTAGTTCAGACCAGTTGAAGACAGCGCTACGGGATCAGCTGCTGAGGTGGATTTTGAAGCTGAGGTGGTCGTGGTGATCTCCTAACTAGTTGCATAGCCTCAAGTTGTCATTACTCCTCCAAGTATTATGTGAGCCCACTCCATTGCATAGCGAATTCGTGTGATAGTTGTTGCATGAGTTTCGATAGCGACCGTCTCTGCAAATCGCTCCCTCCTTCATCCCTCTCCATCCATATTTTACCTATCACAAACTTGGAGCCATTGTCACATGGTTTTTAGTTATCAAGACACCAATTCATCTTGCTCCTAAGTGTTTAGTGCCCGTGCAAACAGTTATTCCTTGTATGTGCACTGCGCTACCAAAAAACGTTGTTGAAACCTCACTACATTTCCCCTGTTCTCTCTACTTTTTGGATTGGAGTGTTATTTGCCAGGTATTCAAAGACCATTGCAGCAGTTTTTCTTTCACTGTATTATCATTCTTTAGCTTGAGATCTACAGATAGTAAGAGGAGGGAAAATTGCATTTCTTGCCTTTCAAAAACCATCAAAGCAGTGTTTTTTCAAAACAAGGTGAGTTAGAGGAGAATCATAGGAAAGAGCAGCCATTGTTCACTGTCATTCTCCCATTGAAGTCTTCCTCTGTTTTCTCCCAAAAAAAATTCACTGCACCATAGCCTTTGATCCCTCGTCTTGACCCATGGAGACACCTCAAGAGAAGAAATCTCACAAGGGAGGCACTGTGGTCAGAACTGAACCCTCAAACATGCACCTATTTGATGCAGAGCCAATGGTTAGGGAAGTTTTTAGAAGGTGGGTTGCCTCTCTTTTTGCCAAAACATGCAGAGGGGACATCCTGAAGTGGAAATGCAATTTGCCTTACATTTTGATGGCATTAAGACAAAGGTAGGAGACCTGGAGTTTGAGGTGTATGAAGCCTCTATTGCAACAGCCACAGGGATTCTTAACATTGGGGAGAGATGGTTTAAATCCATGACTTTAAATGTTGCCTTCTCCAAGGAATTCCTCAAGCCAGATTATCAGACTGACAACTTGTCCAAGGGAGTGCCCAGAAGTCATCTAGTTGAAGATTTTGAAAAGATGTTGAAGATCATCCAAAGATACTTCACATGTGGGGGAAGGTTTAATATGTTATACCAGTACCATATAAGTATTTTGCTTCATTTACTAGTAAATATGAAATGAATATCCCTTTCTACTTGTTGAGGAGCATGGGGGAAATGTCTGATAGAGTCCAAGACAAATCCAAGGCTGTGGACACTAGTATTTTTCACTCTGGATTGATTAGAATGTTTGTTTTGGAAGAATTGAAGAAGAGGAACATCCCTTGGGAACAATTCATTGTTTCTGCTCACATGAAGTTGGACATAGCTTCAACTCCTCAGTCAAAGATGCAAAGTCCTTTGTCGTCTACTAGTGATGCTCCAGCAGGAACAAGCAAGAAAAGAAAGGGTAAATCCATTACTCAAGACAAAGAGGTTATTAAGGAATTTGAAGAAATAGAGAGGGAGGCTTATCATTATCCACAGAGAGACTTTTCACCTCCTCCGACACTAGAATTGGAAGAGGTCCCCTCATCCACTAAAGCTACAACCAAGAAGGGAAGAAAATTTCATTTCTCTTCACTTTCTTTAGCAGCTAGCACAAAGGTCAGGAAGACTTTTACGAGATCAGCCCTCAAGAATGTTGTTGAAGTACAAGTCCTACCCAAGTTTTCTAATCTAAAGAAAAATAAAGATAAGGGAAAAGGCATTGAGAAGCCTAATGAGGTGATAGACAGAGCCCATGTACAGTAGAAAGAGGAAGGTGAAGCCATGAAGAAGGATGTTGAGGTTATCAACATCAGCACTCCACCTAGCAATCACACCTTCAAAAGATTGATTAGACAACTAAGGGAGGCTAGGAAGGAGGTTGCTCGTTTGAAGGCAGAAGGTTTATCTGAAAGAATCAAGATGAAGGAGCTTATGGATATGCACAACAACACCCTTGATTTAGTAAGATTTGCAACAAGAAGAGCCCCGCCTCTCCATAAGTAACTCAATAACCTCTATAGGCAAAACAGAGGCTTTCAGTCTCAAAATAGAAAACTCAAGGCATAACTGCAACACTTCAAAGATGAATTGGCTCAAATGAACTTGAATGTTTTGGTAGAAGCTACCATTGAAAGAGAGGAACATGTAGTGAAGAAAAACACACCTGCAATCAAGAATCCTGTCACTACAAAATAAACACATGTTGTTGTGTTAGAAGGAAGCTCTCCTTCCATAAGGAGGAGTGCTAGGTTGATGAAATGATTGGGGGGATATAAGCTCCATTTTTTAGAATGCTCTCTTTTTGCAAGAATAAGTGATCAAGGATGAATAATTTTTTCCACCTATAGAGGCATCTACAGGCTTCTAACCTATCAACTCAAGGTTCTTTATTAGTCTCATCATACAGAAGACACAGACATTCTGTAGTGCCATGGCACAGCATAATCATCTATATAGCATGGCCTGCCATTTTTCTACTTAAAGTGCTATGAACGATCCTAGCCGAAGTACACAGGAATGCTACCAAATCTCCTAAGTTTTGTAACGATGGCGCTACTGAATTCACAGGGATATATTACAATGGCACTACCAAATTTGTTTTGATGATGGGCACTACCAATTCTGCAGGACCAGTTCAGTGATGGCGCTTCCAATTCCGCAGAGATATACAGGCTCTGCGCTACCAAATTGCACACAAAGATATACAGGCTCCGCGCTACCAATTCTGTAGGCATGTTTTAGATTTGCTCTACGAAATGTGTAGAGTATTTTGCAAGGGCGCTACAAAAACACGCTACCCAGTGCACTACTGAATGACACTACCAACTCGCACCTCAAATCAAGGGGTTCGAGTTTATCACTCTTTTGGGTGGCTGATGATGTGGAGAAGAGCTGAGACCATAGGTGGCAACATGATGACAACATACAACCTTTGCAAAACACTTGGCATGGAAAGGGATGTGCATCAATGAAGACAATGTGAGTTAAAGTTTATTGGATTGGTTGCCAACATGTTTCCTTTTTGATAGCATAGTTGTTAGTACAGTTGTTAGATTGAATAACCGATTTGGAGAATCTTATGGGAGGAAGGCCATCTCACACCTCTAGTTGTTGCCTTCCCTTTTTGTTATAAATACATATTCCAAATGCTTTAGAGGGTTTGAATGGTTGAGTTGGGCTCCCTTATTGTAATATTTTGATTAAGTAGACTGGTTCTCTGGTTATGTACTTGACTTGAGAATTTTTTGTTAATATAAGTCAGTTTCTCTTATTCCATCTTGTTGCCTATTATACTGAAGTTTTCATGATTGAATGATTCACATGAGATTGTTATAGTTGTATTATGATGAATGTTTGATTATAGTACTTTTATGATGTTCTTTAAACTTTGAATTCAAGAAGATCTCGTGTTTGATTTTTTCCTCCTTAGGCTTCTTGAAGACCTGATGTTAATAATAGACCTCTATACTTCCCTCACCAAAGTCTTCCTTCTATTCACTTTCACTCCCATTCACTGACTGAAGTTTATCAAGACCTCAATTGCTTGTGCATGCTAGCCCAGATTTCTGAGTTAAGACATTATTATCCTTAGCCTTGTCCATTTGACCTTTTAAACATTGATTTACATTTATACATAATCTGATGGGTACTGGGCTTATCCTCTCTGCAATATGAGGGTGATTCCTAGTGTTAACAGGACCTAAAACAAACCATCGATCATGTTGACAAGGATAACTTCTCCACTTTTGAAAATACCCTTCCAGTATTATGTACACATGTAGAGAACATTTATTGAAGAGATTACCTTCTCATAAGATTCCAAACAAAATTGTCATAACTTTTTTTCTTAAAGAAATCTACGAGAGGAACAAATATCTTAAATTGTTTGCTTTGTCAACTATTGACATTCCCATTTATGAAAAATACGAAAGATATGTTACATTGTACTTATATGCAAAATTTATTTATTTATTTACTATCCTACTCTAATTGAGAAAGAGTGAGTCTTTCTTCAAGTATAGGAAAATTTCTTGTACAGCCATGTGCGAAACAAATTTATAAGCAGACTCATATCCAAATATGGAAAAGATACCTCAATGGTTGCCCGGATATGAGAGGCCAGCTACTCTTCTGGAGATGATGCCAAGAATATGGAAGGGTGTTGTGGCCTGATGACAGTTTGAACCAAGCTTCAATGTAATATTTTCTCTCTTGGCTCTCTATGGATGTCAGATCATGTAATTCCTTGGAAAGTTGGTCATCACACCCCGAAATACACGAAGGATCTGGAGACAAACATGACAAAAATTCTTCAAGTTCTGGCTCAAGTGGATGCTCCTCAGATATGGTCCATGACTCTTGGATCTCCTTTAGATGTTGTTCACGAACTTCTAGATCTGCTACTTGATGTGGCTCATAAGTCTCTTGCTCGTTTCTTCCTTCTTGAGATATAGATAAGTCTCTAACTGCAACCCAAACTTGGTCTACCTCAGATGTATATAGGCCTTTGATTGCAATGAGAATTTTCTCCACTCAAGATGTAGGCAGGTCTCCATTTGTTATCAAGGTTTGGGAAATTCCTTGAAGTACCATTTCTTTGTTTTCTCAAAAAACTCTTAATCATCCTTCTTCTGTTGGCTGGTAGATCCTTTCTCGCAACACAGATTAGTACTCAGGAGTTCTTACAACATCTCAAAAATGATTTATCATCAAATATCTGAATTTTAAAAGTAAGAAATTAAAACTATTTGCAAAAATAAAACACACCAAACTTGAACTCCTTGCATTACTGGGACCTTGTTGTCACCATGTTATCGGTTTTCACAAGTCATCTCACCATAAATAAAACTAAATTTGCATAAATAAAAACACACTTCTGCATAAAAGAAGGAAAAACACACTTGCATTAAAAGAAAAACACTTTTGCATGAAAGGGAGAGGACAACCTAACTTTGGAGCAAACCCACTAAAGTGGATGTGTGGGCTCTTCCCTCATGTCTTATCGTCTTCTCTCCGCCCTTAGGTCATCCTTAAAACCAATCCAAAACCATTAAAACATTCTAATTCAAATACTACCTATTACCGTTTACAACTCCTCGGCAATGATGCCAAAATGTTGGTGCAATTATATGTATAATATATTACCAAACATAAATTATCGACTGGGATTCGTAATCAACAGAGTTGTTACACTATATGTGCCGACAACAGGTGATTTAAATATGTTTGATGAGTATAGCCTACATAAGAAACACTCCAAAACTAATGCTTTGTTTCACAATCTTCAAAAAACACTCTCCACGCTGTTTAAAAACCAGAAAGCAAAACTCATAAATAAAATCTTAACAAGCATGTGATTTAAAGACTCTTGCTCAGGTAGTGAATTTGTTCATTATAGGCTCATGAAAAGGAAAGATGAACTTTGACTCTGTTTCCTGAAGCAACTGATCTAGCAACAATTTGTAATTAATTCTTTGCACATTCTTAAAAGAAAAATCAATCAATCCTAGAAGAAATACTAGGTGTAGTAAGACACTCCATTATAGGCACATGTAGGGTGAGAGATGGAGATCTTGATTGTTCTTGTATTTGCAAGATATAACTCAATCAATTCTGGAAGAAATTCTAGGTATATTGAGATACTCCATTATCAGTTCATGTAGGTTGAGAGATGGCGATCTTAATTGTCCTTAGATTTTCAAAATGGAAACAAACAACAAGACATTCAATCCAACAAATGATTGTCTACACACACACACACAGATAGCAAATATTCACCCAAAAATCTATGTTGCACACATAAATATATATTTCACTCCATAAATCTATATTGCACTCTAGAAATTCTCACTCACTTAGAATTACCACACATCTTTATTGCATTTTGTCAAATGTTTACTGAAACAAAACAGAAATAAAGTTAGATGCTATGATCAAAAGACAAGATGGTTTTATTCATACATAAACCAGAATTATATATACAATAGATACAATGAAGCTTACCTCAGTTGGGTCAGTGGGCCCTTGTCGTACCAACAAGGTAGATTTAAAAGAAACTTACAGAATGAAAGGTTTGATCAAACACATAAATTCCATAGACTGTAATTCATAGCATTACTTCAATAACAAGTGTACAATCAACAATTTTCTCAAGAATCAAATCTACTTCATAACAATTCCTCCCCCCTTCCTCATACCTATGAGTTCTTATTTATACATAAAATCCATTAGGGAGTGGATGAGATCAAATCCTAAATTTAGGATCTCGAATTTTATATTTCTAGGCACAAATCTAAAAAATCTAGGTTTTTCATCAATTTGGATAGATTTGGGTTGAAGATCCACCCATAACTCTTAAATTGTTTTGAATTTTACAAAATTTCACACGTCTTACTCAATTTTCCATATTCTAGACAAAACCCATATCGTAGAATTTCTATATCTAATACCATCTACACGAAAATCGAGGCGCAAGTTGGCAGTTTGAGATTTCTACTAATTTTTACATAATCATTCCCCCTGAGATGGAAGTCCACACGTGTGCGTTGGGTGAATTCGAACTCACTCATTAACATGTCGACGTTGTTCTGTACAAAACTCAAGTCCCTGATTTTCCTCTAGAAGCATTCCAAATTTTCAAACTATATCTGGTACCGGAATAGCACAAAAATAGGTACAGAAATAGCACAAAAATAGGTACAGAAATAGCACAAAAATAGGTATCGGACGAGCACAACATTGGTAGCGGACGAGAGTAGAAATAGGCACCAGATGAATTGAATACCAAATGAACACCGAAATGGGTACCGGGTGAGTAGGAGTTGTGTCATAAGGTCTGCTTGGATCAATCAAAGTAATTATAGAGCATTTAACATCAATTATTCAATCCCAATCATTAAGAAATCTCATAAATCATGATTTAAACATAAGTTACCTCATATATACACAAAGATGGCTAAAAGACATGTCTTTGAAGAAAATAGGCAAATAATGCATATGTCTGAGGCAAAGTTGGTCAAGATATAGGACAAGATAAGGTAGTTGGAGGCATCAAAAAGGAGACCCAACACATATGAGCACCACTACTTCTCAATTAGGAGAAAAAATGGAAGGAGTTGCACCCTTTTTAACAACATAGAAAACATGATCCTACTACATCATGAACTAGCATGTGAATTAAAATTACAGAAGCAAAAGATGCAACAATACAATGCTAAGAAACACCATAAAAATATACTATCTAGTTATGTAGCACAATGGAAGGTCGAACCACCATTATTCGAGATCATAAGCTAATAGATTTGAAGTTCCCAGTTGTCATTTAAATATGTCCATGCCAATATAGGTTATGTGACACTAAGTAGTGTATGAACAATTGTGAGTCCCAACTCCCATGAAAAAAACGGAGGAACTTAGGAACCATATGCTATAAGAGGATTAAAATAGGCCAGAGAAGTGAGGGGTTATTGATAGATAAGATTGAGATGATATGGTTGATGTACGACAAGACCATCGATGCCAATCATATCACTAGGAAAACATGTATTATAAAGATTATAAGGAGGGTGAGGGTAATCATAACCTAGCATATAGTATACCAAGGATCCATTTTCAACTAGAATTCCTTGCAAGCATACATAATGCCAACGAGACAAAGTACATTTTGATAAAAACAAAAATCAAACAAGCATAAATAGATGGCAGTTGAATAATGTTTAGCTTACGTATTAAAATAAATAAATGTGTAGAGCCAATAAAACTTTTTATATAAGGAGTCTCCAATCCATCCATTCTAATAAAGCCACCATTCATTCCTCAAGACTTACTAACCCACTAAGAAGAAATGGTTAAACAATATATCAAGCAATACCAATTTTACCCAGATCAATTCCAAATGATATAATTGCATTCCACGCATCATTGCTACTTGATTTCAAAAAAGTTGACTTGGATAATAGAAGCCACGGTAACGGTAATTATTGGGTGGATAATATAAACCATTTTCCATGACAATTTCTTGCTACAACTCAATGCCCTTTGTATTGGTAGAATCTCCAAGCAATGTTGTAGAAGAAATGGCATCATATAGGCTCCACTTTGGCCTAAGTGACTAAATACGGGAAAAAGAGATTACTTTATCAACAACATAAATATATGATAACAAAATTACATTAAGAAGACTGTTAATAATGTAGATGGTCAAAACTTTTGAATATAAACCATAATGGGAAGTTATGAGGCCATCATATATAATGACACATACAAAGAAGCACACATACATATATTATCATAACACATAACTTAAATTATTTTGTATCAAATTTTGAAGAAGAGGTTGAAAAGCACAAAATTTAGAGTGAACAATCAAATTTCATCTTTATAGATTATAAGAGTTAGGAACTCTAGGAACTAACAAAGTAATGTGTGATTTAGCAAAGGAACAATCCCTGAAGAATACCCATGGTAAAATCTATGAACCTTCCCTGCATAAGAAATACTTACTACTCGTGACTTGATTTGTTTGTACACTAACTTGAAACAGAGGGAAAAGCCTATAACACTTTGAAAGACTCCTTGGTTTCAACCTAATAACTACTACATGTACATTACCTCCCAAGCAACCTATGTAGATATTCGAAGACTTTTAAAAAATGTGTTGTTTGGAACTCGCAAGCCACAATGGGAACATGATTGCTTAATAAGTATGAAGTTACAATTGAGCCCTGGGTCAACAAATCCCTAAAGAATACATGTTAAATCTTTGAACCTTTCACATGAATAGAATACAAGAAAGACCCATTTGTGAAAAATTGAATTATTTGTCCATAAACTTAAAGGAGCACATGTTCTTCAATTTTTTGAAAGAATCCCTGGGTTTCATCTTAACTATGAAATATTTGCTTCATGCTTGTSACCTCAAAAACYCAAGTTACTAATAACACRAGTGTTTAATAAGCATGAAGTTATGATTGAACATTGAGCTTTCCTAGCTCAAAATCAAAATCATGCCACACATTACATAAGTTATAATAACAATATATGTCGTTTACATAGACAAAAAAAAAACACCCAAAAAACGCTCATATCATAGGACTATTGCCAATCACAACTGTGTTTATGCACTACATTTCCATAATAGTAATTTTGTCTTGATCTAGTTAAAAACCAAAAATAGGAAATTGATATTCAATGGCAAAGAGGAGATAAACAAATTAGGAAACAAATAAAGGTAAATGCTCCATTGCATATTAAAATCGAAGGCCAATTGTAAAATTGATGTTTAGAGGCTACCAAAGGCTAACAAAAATGTATCTTTTCAACATCGTTAAGGATTTCCTTACTAGGCCATTCTTGTGTTTGGTCAACTAAGCTAAAGCAACAAGGAGACAACTTCATCAACATCCACATAACTTCAGATGGAGGAAAAACCAACCATTCTATGGACAAAAGTAGAACATAAGGTCACACCTCTTTCACAACATTTATGTTCACTTCTATTGATGGAGCTTGTGCAATGTCTTGAATTTTCAAGTCTTACATCATTCCACTTACATTTGGACTACACACAAAGTTAAGGGTCCACCTTTCCATGAATGCATATTTTCAAACATCTTAACATTCCAAAACAATGGAAATGTAACTAAGCTAAAGTAACAAGGAACCAACTTCTTCAACACCCACATAACTTTAGATGGAGGAAAAACCAACCATTCTATGGACAAAAGTAGAACATAAGGTCACACCTCTTTCACTATATTTATGTTCGCTTCTATTGTCTAAGCTTGTACAATGTCTTGAGTTTTCAAGTTTTATAGCATTCCCTTTACGTTTGGACTACACACAAAGTTAAGGGTCCACCTTTCCATGAATGCATATCTTCAAACATCTTAACATTCCAAAGCAATGAAAATGTTACCATAACTTCAAAATATTTCCCGGTTGTACTAATTCATCTTTCAAACCTTAAGCACAAAAGCCCAAATGAAAACGAATAAATATTGCAATCAAATTGGAACACTAAGTAGAATATCTATATTTAGAGAATGAGAAATGTAGAAAGCTTATATATTATCGCAATTTCACAAACTTAAATGAAGGCCACTATCTTTTCAAGTAAAGGAACATGCACCAGTTAATTTTTAAACTTTGACTAAATCCCAAAATGGTAAACGAGCACCCTAAAGTCATAGAAACAAAGACATTTGCCCTAAAGACTCTTTTAAACCATCTGTTGACCATAGGTCATGCATTCGATTACTGAGAAACCAAATTGAAGCCAAATTTTTATGTTAAAAAAATGATGCATTTCTTAGCTTGCGTCTCTATGACCATATGCTTAGACGTCATGGATTTCCACCATAAATCGCGATAGTAAAAATCATAACTATCATTCTCCAGCTCCGAAAAAGCCAGAACTGTCGAAATACCATTTTCTTACTTACAACACTTCAAGGTGTCATTACTGAGATTACTGATTCGAGATTCCCATGAACCACGAAACCACTACCAGACACAAAAGCAATTTTTGGACCATAGAGTTGCTCAAACCCTAAATTACAAATTGGCCATAATCTTAAAAGTCAAACAAATATTTCACAATTTCAAACTTTATTATTATTATTATTATTATTATTATTATTATTATTAATGATGACACTTTTTTTCTATTTTTAAGATCATTCAATGATTAAAAATGTTGAATCAAGAACCTTTTTTATGGGTAACATATTTCCATAGACACTTCCCCTCATTACTAGGATGGTATATGTTATCACACAATTTGTAGTTTGGGAAAAGCCCAACCCAAGAAACAAGTGTGTGACACAACTAGGGACACCTATCACTGTCACCTCAATAGATATCCCCTTGTTTTAGTGATAGACAAGTCCAACACAAGGGAGGATTCCCAGGTGACCCTAAGGGGATTGTGAGGCAAAAGGCCAAGAGCTCAAGGAACCTGTGAGGTACCAGATCTATTATAATAGTCAAAAACATAAATATTGTAGAGAATAATAGCGGATCAACACAATAGATGAAACCACAACACCAGAATGATACATTTTTTGATAGGAAACAATGTTCACTTGCCTCTTTGAGGAGGAAACCTCCAACAGAGTAGCGCTCTATTACAATAATTATCAACACAAAAACTTTTCATGCCCTCGACTCCTATTTATACTAAATCTATCTACCAAAAGAACATTCTAGAGGAAGATCTTCTAGAAGTGGAAGCTTCTATTAGGTCTTCTTACATTTGGCTTATTCTTCCTTATTACCAGGCCTTGTTAATATTGGCCTTTGTTACATGGAAAACATATTATTCTACCTATGTGAGGGGTTAGGGAGGTTAGGTCCCTAACATGCCCTCCCCCTTAAAAGAAACCTTGTCTTAAAGGCTTGAGATGAGGAAATTGTTGTATAATGGTAGTTGGCTCCCAGGTGGCATATGTTGGAGTTGTATCTTTCCACTGGACTAACACTTCCTTGATGGTGTGCTGATGAAGACGACGCTCATGCTGGTCCAAAATTGCTTTTCGTTGGAACCATACGAAGCCTTCTTCATCCAATTCGGGAAGGTTAGTTTGAGTTTGGCACTTAGTTCCAGTCACCTTCTTTAAGAAGGAGACATGAAAAATGGGATGGAGCTTAGAATGACTAGGCAAAGCTAACTGATAGGACACCTATCCCACACGCTTGAGAATTGTATAAGGACCATAAAATTTGGGTGCCAGTTTCTGACAATGGTCGGCCTTGAGTGAAGTCTGCTTATAGGGTTGCGGTCAAAGAAACACCTGGACTCCTGTGATTTCCTTAACGTTGAATGACTTGGAATTGGAGGATCCAGTCAAGTCTTCTATTCAGTTTCTTGAAGCCCTAAACCAGGAGGATCCTGCGTTCAGAGTTTTTCCCCTACAAACCACTGTAAGCCGGTTGCCCAAAGTTGTTTGTTCACCTTTCTTACTAAGTCTTCCACCTGCTCATATTGTAATCAACCCACTGGCTGAAGTTAGGATTCCAGACCTCCTTTGTTCTTTACGTACCAGATCCAGTCCCCGAGTTAGAGTGATATCTCCTCGAGTCTTTATCTCCATTTGATCACCCCTCTACAAACAAATCGTGACATTAAACTGATGGGTGTCGGTCTCTGCTCCTGCAAGCAACCCAGGAGTGACTTCCGACGCCAACATTTCTGGCGCCATTACCGGGGATGAAGTTGAAGATTTTCTCTGGGCAGAACGACAACGATCAAATGATTCTGAAGGTGCATCAGAAATCAGAATTATTCAGATTGCTACTGTGCACCTGGCGACTCCACTGTGGTGACTCCATTGTTTCCACTTTACTGTTTTAGTTGTGGCCACTGTTGGCACACCTGAAAGCTGACCCAGAGGAGCTTTCTCGAGAAGGTTTCAGCGGCTGCTTTCTAAGCCTGAGAAGTTTCTTGGGTTAATGATAATGTTAAGATCTGGCCTTTGATGGTGAACAAGGACTAGACACATTCGGAGCTGCACATTTTTCACCTCGTGACTCCATGATTCAAGAATCGATTGGTGACTTCACTGGTTCGATATGGAGAAAATCCTTTCTTGCAGGTTTGCTCCTTTTAATTTTTCTGCCATTCCTGGTTTTCCTAATGTTGTCCCCCTATGGATGAATGGGGTGATTATTGTCCCATATTTAGAAAGTGTGAAGATGACAACCCTGCTCAGCACCTCAGTGAGTTTCATGAACTCATGCGTCAGTGGGAGATACATCATGAGGATGTGTTACTGAAGATGTTCATGTTCTCGTTAGCAGGGGATGCGCGTAAATGGTATCATTATTTACCCTCTGCTAGAATTTCTTCACTCCATGGATTCCATGCAGCTTTCACCGCCTATTGTCAGAGGTTGTATCCCCCTGAGTTAATTTGTCATAATTTTTGTGAGGGATACCACAACTCTATACAAGAGAAAGTTGTTTCTGACGTAAGTTGTGGGGAGGATCCTGATGACCTGGATCAGAACTCAGTCCTTTCTCCTCCCCATTCATCTGCATCCAAGGCAGGTTATGAAAGTGATGAAGTTCCCAGGGAGGAGGATGGCGCCCTGAGTAAGGAGATGGAGCAGGTGAAATATCTCTCTGCCCAATTACAAGGATTGAAATATGAAGACTGTGCAGAGGATTTTCCAGTCCTTGAGGCAGACGCTCTGAGCAACTCTTTCGAAGAGATTGTTGAAGATTCATTAGATGAGTTGGCATCTTCCCCCAATGTGCTTGTTGTCTCAGATCAAATCCATGAAGAGGTAGTTGTGGAAGAGGATTGCTCTCTTTTCCTTCACAAGATCTCCCACGATGTGTTTACATTCGAGGTCAAAATGGAGGAGTGGGGGATAGTTCCATTTCTGCAAGTTGGAGAAGCTTTGTTCCCCCCCGACTTTGATGATTATCTGGAAGAGGAGTAGCAGAGCCCGATATCACCTTTTTCTTGTCAAAGCAGCCAGACCGCTTATGACAGTTACGAATTAGAGTCTGAGCTCGATATGCTGGATTTCCAAGAGTAGGTCGCAGAGCCCTATCCTCTACTCGCTAAAGAAAATTATCACAAGGAAATCAGCCACCTCAGTCTTTCAGGAGACGCTAAGTAGTTCGAGGAAAGAAAGAACCACCCCATGGTCCCTATTTATGATGAATACGAATTGGACCTAGGGGAGGCCGAACCAGAGGAGCAGAATATTTCCTGTCCAGAGCCAGTCAGCAAGCAGAATCACCCCATGGTCCCTATTTATGATGAATATGAATCGGACCTGGAGGAGAGCCAACAAGAAGAGGAAAAAGAAATAGAGGGGCAGTCTGCCCTTTGTTCAGAGAAAATCAGTGAGTAGCCACCACCTGATATCAGCGAACCTACTTCAGTTATCCACCTGCCTGTGGTTATCAGAGACATTCGGCCGCGTGTGAACAACTATGTAGCATAAGAGGCTGTATGTCCCCAATTCCTTAGAAATGGCCACTCATTCGATGACCATGTCAGCAAATACATGGAGTGGCATTTCCCCTATGCTTTGGAGCTGCCCTATTTCATCTCAACTCCAGCCTATGAGGAGAAGTTGGAGAGTGTATCCATTCTACTGTCACGGTTACACTATCTGCTGGTGATCATCGACAGAAGGAAGGAGCTTCTATCTAGGAAGCTGCTTGAATGGCTATGGTGGAAGTTTTCTTTCACCTAGCCCATGTAAAATATTTTATTAGCATTAGGACTGTATATAAATAAGCTCCTTTGAGCACGTAGCTTTATTTTGTTGCTTTTATTTTTCGGCCTGTTTTTTCAGCAGTATGATGTTTTGAGCATGACTCCATAGCCCAACAGCAAGGCACTGGAACTGCAAA
Organism: Picea mariana; assembly: GCA_032191745.1. Taxonomy (NCBI): domain Eukaryota; kingdom Viridiplantae; phylum Streptophyta; class Pinopsida; order Pinales; family Pinaceae; genus Picea; species Picea mariana. The sequence goes on along the minus strand of JASDQU010103241.1, from coordinate 229,539 downwards.
GCGAGTCCTTAGAGCATCACAGGGATGACTCTATCCCCCATGGAGCCTAATGTTAGCGACATTTCTTGTCAGCAGGCGCAAGAGTATTCAGGATTGCAAATGGCGCGAGGAGCGTTGAGCGTAGCTCACAGGAGAAATCTATTTCGGGCTTAAATCAAGCGAGCGGGCACTTCATTCTTCTGCAGTAAAAAATTATTCGACAGAGCGGAGCAGCGATTGATGGGTAATTGCAGATTAATTGAGTCACGCCAAGTATAGTACAGAAGTTTTAAAGAGGTGAACGGTGTCAGCCGTCGGATCGGCAAAAGAACAATTATGGACCGTTCGTTTGGGAGCCGACGCGTGTCACGAGATGACCCACATCGGGGACTCGGGCATCGGAGGTTGGAAGAAGAAGTCATTCTACTTCACGAGCGACGAAGTGGCGAGAAGATTGGAGTTGTCCATCTGAGAAGGACAGGTGTCAGAGATCGAGAGATCTCGCGAACTCGGGAGTTCACAGGGTAAAGGCCCAAACATTTGGTACTCCAAGTCACGAAGGTGCGAGGAGCGAGAAGAGGACAGCCGTTGGATCCAGATCGTAAGAGGACGGTTGGATCCGCACGTGGGATCGTGCATCGGAGTCTCGTAAGAAAATACCTGAGGAATTGGCCGCGAGGATTGCGAGGTTGCGAGATTTTGACCGTTGGAGGACAGGTGGCCATAATAAAGCGGCGAAGTGGAATACTGGTGGCAGAAGCCCTCGGGATCTCGCTGCGAGAAGCCCCGAGGTATTGGCATTAGGATTCGTGAGTTGCAAAGTGTCGAGGTTCGTGTGAATGTGTGAGAGAGCATAAGGTGGGACCGCGTGGTCGACGGGTGGACACGCGTTGGCTGGGGATAAAGTCAGCATTCTGTTGAATTCTCGCATCTCGGGGACTCGTGAAATAGAAGGGTAAAAACTCGACGGTTCAACCGGCGAGGTTGCGAGGTTGTGAGGTCACGAGGACCCGGGCCCATAGTATTGTCGAGGAGATCTCAGCCGTCCATCTAAAGCGGACACGTGGTACGCGATTAGGCTCCTCGCCTCCTCGCCCCTCGCAGCTTTGAAGATCGAGGACCAGCCTCCTCCCAGCCGCGAGACGCGAGGTGCCGAAAGCGCCTTTGATGATAGGCACAAGGTCACAGCCCGTGGTCACTTGGGGGTGATAGAAAGAACTGCACAAAAGGCTGAAGCGCCGGGTTTAGCTACAGAAGGGATCACTATGTTCTCCAGGTGCCAGTTCAACTTGATCTCCATCCTGATACCTGCTCGGAGTGAATGAAGAAGAGAGAGGGTGGTTGAAACCTCGCCTCACTCATTAATTGCAAGGTATGGATGTCCCGGCAGGAAGCCTGCCCGAGATGGTCCTCCATACTGGTTTTCCCAAAGAAGCCATGCCGATGTCCTCGACTCACCAGGGAAGTCTGCGCACGCTAATTCAGCATTTAAGGGCTCAACTACCCCTTAGCATGAGCCATGCAGAGTTAAGGTGGCGTATGACAGAGGAACGCAGGCCGGATTTGATTGAAGAGACGCCCCATCCTAAAGTCTAAGACGCCTCTGTTGGGAAAATGTTTTAGGAGTATATATACTTAGTTTTGATATTTTTCAAAGTATCGATGGTTGAGCAGAGCTCCCGGCTGTAAAGCTTTAATGAAGCACTGATGCTCTGGTTATGTATAGACTTCTGAGACTTCTTTCCTTATGAATGCCAGTTTCTTTACATCTTTGTTATACTGTGTTAGAGCAGCTCAGAATTGGAGGATCCAGTCGAGTTGTCGCTGTTATAGGATGATGTTGTAATGGATCACTGTAATAGTTACAGAGTCTCTAATCGGTTCCTGTGATTTCCTTAACGTTGAATGACTTGGAATTGGAGGATCCAGTCAAGTCTTCTATTCAGTTTCTTGAAGCCCTGAACCAGGAGGATCCTGCGTTCAGATTTTTTCCCCTACAAACCGTTGTAAGCATGTTGCCCAGAGCTATTTGTTCACCTTTCTTACTAAGTCTTTCACCTGCTCATCTTGTAATCAACCCACTGGCTGAAGTTAGGATTCCAGACCTCCTTTGTTCTTTACGTACCAGATCCAGTCCCCAAGTTAGAGTGATATCTCCTCGAGTCTTTATCTCCATTTGATCACCCCTCTACAAACAAATCGTGACATTAAACTAATGGGTGTCAGGCTCTGCTCCTGCAAGCAATCCAGGAGTGACTTCCGACGCCAACATTTCTGGCGCCGTTTTCGGGGATGAAGTTGAAGATTTTCCCTGGGCAGAACGACAACAATCAACTGATTCTAAAGGTGCATCAGAAATCATAATTATTCAAATTGCTACTGTGCACCTGGCAACTCCACTGTGGCGACTCCGTTGTTTCCACTTTACTGTTTCAGTTGTGGCCACTGTTGGCACACCTGAAAGCTGACCCAGAGGAGCTTTCTCGAGAAGGTTTCAGCGGCTGCTTTCTCAGCCTGAGAAGTTTCCTAGGTTAATGATAATGTTAAGATCTGGCCTTTGATGGTGAACAAGGACTAGACACATTCGTAGCTGCACATTTTTCACCTCGTGACTCCATGATTCAAGGATCGATTGGCGACTTCACTGATTCGATATGGAGAAAATCCTTACTCGCAGGTTTGCTCCTTTTAATTTTTCTGCCATTCCTAGTTTTCCTAATGTTGTCCCCTCTATGGATGAATGGGGTGATTATTTGCCCATATTTAGAAAGTGTGAAGAGGACAACCCTGCTCAGCACCTCAGTGAGTTTCATGAACTCATGCGTCAGTGGGAGATACATCATGAGGATGTGTTACTAAAGATGTTCATGTTCTCGTTAGCAGGGAATGCGCGTAAATGGTACCATTCTTTACCCCCTGCTAGCATTTCTTCACTCCATGGATTCCATGCAGATTTCACCGCCTATTGTCAGAGGCTATATCCCCCTGAGTTAATTTGTCATAATTGTTGTGAGGGATACCACAACTCTATACAAGAGAAATTTTTTTCTGACGTAAGTTGTGGGGAGGATCCTGATGACCTGGATCAGAACTCAGTCCTTTCTCCTCCCCATTCCTCTGCATCCAAGGCAGGTTATGAAAGTGATGAAGTTCTCAGGGAGGAGGATGGAGCCTTGAGTAAGCGGATGGAGCAGGTGAAATATCTCTCTGCCCAATTACAAGGATTGAAATATGAAGACTGTGCAGAGGATTTTCCAGTCCTTGAGGCAGATGCTCTGAGCAACTCTTTCGAAGAGATTGTTGAAGATTCATTAGATGAGTTGGCATCTACCCCCGATGAGCTTGTTGTCTCAGATCAAAGCCATGAAGAGGCAGTTGTGGAAGAGGATTGCTCTCTTTTCCTTCACAAGATCTCCCACGATGTGTTTACATTCGGGGTCGAAATGGAGGAGTGGGGGATAGTTCCATTTCTGCAAGTTGGAGAAGCTTTGTTCCCCCCCACGACTTCGATGATTATCTGGAAGAGGCGCAGCAGAGCCCGATATCACCTTTTGCTTGTCAAAGCAGCTAGACCACTTATGACAGTTATGAATTAGAGTCTAAGCTCGATATGCTGGATTTCCAAGAGCAGGTCGCAGAGCCTTATCCTCTGCTCACTAAAGAAAATTATCACAAGGAAATCAGCCACCTCAGTATTTCAGGAGATGCTAAGCAGTTTGAGGAAAGACAGAACCACCCCATGGTCCCTATTTATGATGAATACGAATCAGACCTAGGGGAGGCCGAACCAGAGGAGCAGAATATTTCCTGTCCAGAGCTAGTCAACAAGCAGAATCACCCCATGGTCCCTATTTATGATGAATATGAATCGGACCTGGAGGAGAGCCAACAAGAAGAGGAAAAAGAACTAGAGGGGCAGTCTGCCATTTGTTCAGAGCCAGTCAGTGAGCAGCCACCACTTCAGATCAGCGAACCTACTTCAGTTATCCACCCACCTGTGGTTATCAGAGACATTCGGCTGCGTGTGAACAACTGTGTAGCAGAAGAGGTTGTATGTCACCAATTCCTTAGAAATGGCCACTCATTCGATGACCATGTCAGCAAATACATGGAGTGGCATTTCCCCTATGCTTTGGATCCGCCCTATTTCATCTCAACTCCAGCCTATGAGGAGAAGTTGGAGAGTGTATCCGTTCTACTGTCACGGTTACACTATCTACTGGTGATCATCGACAGAAGGAAGGAGCTTCTATCTAGGAAGCTGCTTGAATGGCTATGGTGGAAGTTTTCTTTCACCTAGCCCATGTAAAATATTTTATTAGCATTAGGACTGTATATAAATAAGCTCCTTTAAGCACGTAGCTTTATTTTGTTGCTTTTATTTTTCAGCCTGTTTTTTCAGCAGTGGGATGTTTTGAGCATGACTCCATAGCCCAACAGCAAGGCACTGGAACTGCAAAGCGAGTCCTTAGAGCATCACAGGGACGACTGTATCCCCCATGGAGCCTAATGTTAGCGACATTTCTTGTCAGCAGGCGCAAGAGTATTCAAGATTGCAAATGGTGCGAGGAGCGCTGAGCGTAGCTCACAGGAGAAATCTATTTCGGGCTTAAATCAAGCGAGTAGGCACTTCATTCTTCTGCGGTAAAAAATTATTCGACAGAGCAGAGCAGCGATTGATGGGTAATTGCAGATTAACTGAGTCACGCCAAGTATAGCACAGAAGTTTTAAAGAGGTGAA
>JASDQU010103241.1:194342-211893 GCA_032191745.1 Picea mariana | reverse complement strand
CTGGGCAAAATTTTGAGTTCTGAGAGGCCAGTGCTCCCCTGCGTTTACCACCAGGGCGTTGGCACTCCCTTGCAGGCTCCCACAAAGCGTTGTCCGTTTTTCTGCAAAAATCTTCTTGGGAGTAGTTTTTCTATGTCTTTTTTTTGTTGATTCATCTACTCAGGGTTTATGCTATCTTAGTGTGTCCTTTTTTAGACTCCAATTCTTTGATTTCTAAGAATTAATTATGTTTTGTTTGGCTTTTTGACATCTATTTTCCTTGCTTTGAGTCACTCTTCTTCCCTGAGATTTGGAGTCGATCTACTGCTTTCTCACTTATCTGATTGACTGAAAGTTATTGTAAAAAAATTCAAATATATTTTTCACCATTCCATTTGATCTTTGAGGTCTTTCTCCCAAGCAATTCCTGGTTGTTCATCATCCATTATCCTTCTCCTACCTTTACTTGAATTTTCACCAATTTTCATGCATTCTGGGTGAGTTTTTGCATGGTTTTTGGCTCTTTTTCTGAGTTTCTGGGAAGATCAACACCCCCCTGTAGGCCATACCAGAGAACTAGCACTACCCTACAGTGTTTTAGGGGGCGTTGCAACACTTTGTGCACCCTTCTAGGGGAGCGCTAGTCTCTTTTTTTAGAGTTTTTGCCTTCTTTTGCTCAACCTTTTGCAGCCTATTTTGCAGAGATCTTTACCCAGAGTCTGTGGTTGGTTTGTGGAGTTGTGTGGTTTGGTTTTTGATGGTTTTTTATGCTTGTCACTCTCTTTTTTCTTGATTGGAGCTTGAAACCTCTTTCAGAAATGTGAAATTGCCTTTTCTAGCTGCGTTTTTGTCAGGACAGTTTTGAGTGGTTTCTCTTTCTCCCTATCATTTCTTGGATTCTTCTTCGCATTTTATTGTACTCTTTGAATGGGTGTTGGTGGTCAAATCCTTGATTGAGTTCTTGTTAGAACACGCTTCTACTTGTTTTCTTTCAATTCTCATTGTTTTGACTGCATTCTTGCTTTTGGGTCGTGAAACTAGGTTGCATTTGAAGTAGCAGAATTGCATGTTTTTTGGCATTTTGGGAAATTGTGCATCTGAAATGATGAATGTTTTCTCCTTCTCGTAGCATAGATTTCATCGAAATGAAAAGATTGCGTATTCATCTCTTTGCATAACTTTTGAGTCGGTCAAAACAACATGTTGTCCACGCCATTTTCCTTTTGAGTAACAATAGCCTTAAAAATCAAGCGCTAAACTAAAAATTGATTAGACATTTTTACATTTTTTGGTAGAAAACCTACATTAGATTAGTTACAGGGCTTTGGAATAGGTGTGAAAGATAACTTTCCAAAGCTACAAACAAACATAGGATCTTGTGTTAGGGAGCGGTGAAATCCAATTACTACATTTTGTCCCGAGAAGCCCTTCTCACACAAGGGTCAAACCTAAGGTCACATTGAGACTAGCAGAGTTACTCACCTTGCTTTGTTGGTCTTGGTGTAGAGATTGTGCGTATTATGGGGGTCTCTTGAAGGTATACCCACAATGATGAGTGGAATCCTTTCAAGTTGATTTCGGGCTAGATACCCTGCCCTTGCGTGTGGATCGGATTGTCGATTGTTTCCCCATGCATCACTGTTGTAGTTGGTAACCTTAGTGGCCTATCTCTTTAGGGTTTTTACACAAGGTGACTGTGTAGGGGAAAGTATTCATTGTACTTGGAATCAACATTGGCCAGACTCACTCGGGCTCCTTGGAGGGTATACCCATGATTATGTGTGGGAGCTTGCACCAGGGTGTAAGTCCATTAAGCAGGTCGTCAACGTAACTTTTCCACCCACTCTATCTCAACCCCTTCTTACTTTGTTCCCACGACGTTGGATTTCATCACCAACTAGTGTGCTTATTGTGAGAAGATTTTGTTTGCTTGCTTTCTTACTAGATTTTTAGCGTGTGTTGTTTGTTCTCCCTAGCAAAGTCTAGGTTGGATCTTTATTTTTATGGCGTCAGTTCCTGGAATGACAAATGAAGGAACCCCTTTGCCAGGGGAACCCTTTGTTTTTCCTTCTTATAGAAATGTTGGTCCTCCTTACATCGCTACTTTGAGCCTTCCAGATCTCACAATTGGGTTACCAGTATGGTTGTTTTCCACTTCGGTGATCTCGAATGCATGTGCTTCATATGTAAGCACACCACCCACACATCAACCTCATGTCGACCTTTCTCCTTCTTCACCCGTCATGTCTCCTTCCATTTCTCCTTCTTCACCTAGTGAAAGCTTTAAAGCGAGTATCCAAGTTGATAAGAAGAAGAAGAAACGGAAAGAGAAGAAGAAGAAACGGAAAAGGACCAAGCCTCCAACTACATCAGATGTTGGATTCAAGCAACCAACTACTATTTATAGTATTAGGAGTGTTGATGAGGTCAATAAGATTAAAACAAAGAATCTGAAACCCAAATTCCCTTGCAGTCTTTGTAAGGGTCACCACTTTCTGAGGGAATGCCCTAGTATTCCCAAGATCTTAAAAGTGTGGTCCTCAACGTCATTAGCCCCTGTTGGACATGTTGATGACACCCCGTCAACTAGTGGCGTTAAGGTTGGTAAGAAGAAGACAACTGTAAAATTTCCTTGTATGTTATGTGAAGGTGATCATTATTCTCACCTTTGTCCTCGTATGGATGAGGCTTCTTCTCTTTTTGAAAAGATTCAACTTCCAAAAGGTTATCGTAAGATTCCCCCAACCCATCGTTAGTTGATATACTGGTCAATCCGGTTCCATCCCCGGTCAGTCTGGTTGATCAGGTGGTCAATCTAGTTTCATCCTTGGTTGAACCACTAACCCAAGTAGTTGATCCAGTTCCGTCATCGATCAGCCCCACTTTTCATCTGAAAAATGAAACCAAAGTGGTCAATCTGGTTCCGCCATTGCTCGATCCCACTCCACCATTGAGGAGTGCCAAAGTGGTTGCTCTGGTTACTTCATCGGTCAATCCCACTCCTCCTTTGAGGAGTGCCAAAGTGACTGATCCAGTCCCTTCCTTGGTCAGTCCCACCCTTCATCCGAAGAGTGCCAAAGTGGTTGCTCCGGTTACATCATTGATCAATCCCACTCTTCCTCTGAAGAGTGCCAAGGTGGTCGATCCGTTTCCACCTATCGACCCCATTCTCCCCTTAGAGAATGAAACTCAAGTGGTCAATTTGATGTCATTATCAATCGATCCTACTCTCCCTCTAGAGAGTAAACCCGATACTGCCCACATTTTTCTCGTTGATACAGAATCTACCGTGACGGGGTGCATTCCTCCTTCTCCTGCGAAAACCCCTCCAAGTAATGAGGCCATCCTTTTTTATTGGGGTGTGCTAACTGGACCTTGTCTTCCCTCTCACATTCCTTTCAAAATTACAGTACAGGTTTGTGGTCGAGACATTCCTCATGTGCTGATAGATGAAGGTTCGTCCGTTAGTATTTTATCCTCTATTGCTTGGCAAGCTTTGGGTTATCCTCAACTTGTGTCAGTTACCTAGACTCTGTTCACTTTTAATAGAAGAACCAGTCACCCTTTAGGTATCCTTCCTTAGTTTCCCATAACTTTGGGAGGGAAAACTATCTTTATTGACGTTATGGTAGTCCAGGACCCCTTGGATTTCGATTTACTCCTTGGACGAGATTATGTCTATGCCATGAAAATTATTGTGTCCACTCTTTTTCGTGTTATATCCTTCTCAGACGATGGAAGAATGGTGATTATTGATCAACTTTCGTTTTTTGGCCTTGACTTGACCATCAACCCAATGACCTCCCTAACAGGGTCTTATATGCAGACAGTATCGCCCCTGCCACAGGTCAATTATGTGGTGTTGTCTCCCATGAATTCAAATTCTGATGACTTAGATCCGGTAGTTGACATGGTGATCTCTTCAGTAGGGCTATTGGAGCTTGATCTCCTTACCCCTGACGAGACCCTCGACATGTGTTCCTTCCAGAGCATTCTTCTTCCATCCAATGAAGATCTCTTAGAAGCCATGACCGAGTTTTGTCCCTTGACATGGTATCCTTCCAGAGCATCATCCTCTTGGAAGCCATGATCAAGAAGAGGTCACAAGAATACTTTCTCTTCTCTATGGCAAGCTCGTTAAAAAATGAAATAGAAGCCACGAGCATAGTTTTGCTTCTCTGTAGCAAGCTCGTTAAAAAATGAAACAAAAGCCACGAGCATAGTTTTGATTCTCTGTGGAAAGATCGTTAAAAAATGAAACAGAGGCCTTGAGCATAGTTTTCCTCTTCGTAGCAAGCTCGGTAAAAAATGAAACAGAAATCTGGGGATTGAACCTGGAGCCTTAAGCATAGTTCTTTTCTTGTGTCAAGCTCGTTAAAAAATGAAACAATTACTTCTCCTGTCAGGTCGAGTCTTTCGCTAGATCTCGTAGATGTCGAGTCGAGTATTTCGTTAGGTCTTGTATTTGAACCTTCATTTCATCCACCTATATCCTTTTTCTCCATCTAGTACAGAAATTGGTGACAACCTCAAAGTCGGTGAATGAATTGAAGCTTGGGGGGCATGTCTCCAACCTTCAATGATCATTATGGAGTTAAGCCACTAGCTTTCAAGTTGGGGGAAGAGTACCGAGCTTAGTCTTTATTCTTTCTCGCCCTCATAAAAAAATGAGAATGTAAACGAGTATACTTTTATCGCTTTTTCAAACTCGCATGGATACACAAAAAAGGAACCCCCTGGAATCGTCTTTAAGCTCTTTTCAGACTCTCTAAACATGAAAAGATTGTCGAGTGATCTTGCTTCCTTTCCCACTCATTAAAAGGTTTGAAAAGGCATCTTTCGAGTGATAATTTATCTTTTTTTCAGCCTCTCAAGACTAACATTACGAAAAAGGACAACACTAGAGTCGTCTTTAAGTCATTTTCATACTCTCTAAATATGAAAAACCATCGCGTTTACCTTCTCTGGACTCGTTAAACAATCATACATTGAAGGGTCCATATGGGACCAAACCCTTACTTCTTCCAGTTCGTTAAACAAAGGAAGAGGGAGTTACCGAAGGCGAGTTATATCAAGCATGTGTTACCCTCCTCGAGCTCGTTAAATTAAAACGAGGTACTCATATATCTGGATGGGGAGGAAATTGAAGGAAACAAGCCAAGCAGTTTTTGAGAACATTACCAGAACTCTTACAGTCGCCCTTGAACACGACATTTTATCATTGCACGCATTTTAATCTATTCAACCTCTGCACTAAGCCAATCCTATGAGTTTCTTTACTCCTTTGGGTCACCCGATGAAAGTCACACTATCCATTGCATTATCAAGTTTTGGTCCATGTCATGTTTCTGCTGTTGTGCCTCATTGTTCAAGGGAAGTATCTGCCTCGAGAGTCAACCATCACAAATATCCTATTTCAATACCCGTGTCAGTCCATGTTCATTTGATCCACCAATTTACATATATGTGTCTGTTTCGTGTCGTTGATGGGGGATACATCAAGGCCCTCCTTCGACGACTCTGTTCCTGTCGACCTCAACACCTTATCCGGGAACTAGACTTAGAAACCAGTTAGTACCTTGGGACCTTCATGCCTCAATGGCAGGCCTCCTCACATCCGACAGTGGGTTTACATCATTGACCTCTGATCGGATGATTCCATGGATGTTCGACTTCATCTCATCCATTCACATTCGTTGGAATGTACTAGAGTACCTTGTGAATCATTGAAATCAATGGTGATTTCCCTCGTGCTTGTTAACGATTTACCTCATTGACCGGTAATCAAGTGGTTTCTGCCATGTTTGACATCAAGACATCTATCCACATGGTTAGATTTGTACTACATTGGGATCGGTAAGAAGACCCTGGGTTGAGTGATCACTCTGATATGTACTTTGCCCAGGTTGCGACGGAGTTTCTTTTGAAGATTGACACATATACTATCACATAGATCCACTTTGTATTGGTCTGTGGCTATGTCATGTCGTCTCATAGATCCACTGTGTATTCTTCATGGCTATGATCAGTTCAAGTCATAGGAGTATAGATCCACATTGTATCATCAGTGGCTATACCTTTTTGTCAATATAATTATGGATCTGCAGTGTATTTTATGGTGGCCATACCTTGAAAGTCTTTATCACTCAAGCATAGGTATGCCTGCCTTAGGTTTGAAACATGTCATAATATTTATTTGATGGTTGTGTGTAGCTTCTATCAGGTTCTCTGCGTCTGTACCCTTGCTTGAAAAAGTCTACAAAGTACTTCAGTCATCAGTTTTTGTCTTCTAACTTCGCACTTTGGGGGGCAATATGTTACACATCAAAATTACTCACTTTAATGATGACCTATTGTCGTCATGACTAGCGTCGCAAGTGTCACATTATTGGCCTTAAGTGTCGCAAACATCATACTACCATCTTGCCTATGTTATGTCTCTAATGACATCACATGGACACTTAAGACACCTTCAAATACTAGTTTAAGGAAGAGAAATCATCTGATGAGGAGTACAAAGCATTTTCCATGAAGAAAACCACTCAAAAATCATTTTTTGAAGGCAACGCTCCCCTATACACTGTCAGGGAGCGCCAACACTCCCTAGCCTTCTTTGGGGGAGCATTGCAATGCTCTGTGCATCCTTTTGGGGGAGTGCTACCCTTTCTGAGTGAGTTTTGATTTGTTGAGATAAATCAGGGAAGAATCCCCTCAATCTCTAAAGTTGGTTGGATTCAAATATGAGGTCAAGCCATGATCTCAGGGAGGATCCACAACTGAAGGAGAGGAATCCTCAACTTATCCCAAAGATATCTCAAGTGGTTGGGCCTCTCAAAGCTTATATAAGGAGGCCTCCTCGTGGTGAAAACACATATGGAGATTGAGAATTATACCTAACTTATGATCTCATAAGAAGGTATGGGGATAGAGAGATTGGAGATACCAAACTTATGATCTCATGAGTGGTATTGACAGAGATGGAGACATTGTGAAGCATTTAACGTATGATCTCATAAGGGAGATATCATTGAAGCATCAACATTCTGTGTGTGGATTATTTGAGCAAGGGTCTGGACAAAGGGAGCTTGGTGAAGCTATTGCACCTACATCCATGGTTGTAAGCACCACTTTGTTCTCATTAATATAAATCTATGCTTGGCATGTTTCCTTTAAAGTTTGTCTATGTTTCATGAACTTGTTTCTTTCATAGATCCATTATGAAGCTAATCATGGTAGTGTAGGAAGTATCGTTGTTATTGCTCATTGTATTACAGGACCTTCTGAAGAACTTGGAAATCAAGATCAGCCTGGATCGAGCGAGGACAAACGTTGGTAAAAAGGTAGTTACCATTCTTCCTTCTTCTTCTTTGATAGTTTAACTTCATGGAAAGGAAAGTCAGTGTCCATAATAGCACTTTTTTGTCTTGGTTATAGGGGTCTAGTATCCAAGAGGAAATCTTCTTGTCCACAGGAGGATTATCCTATAACACCCATGTACTAGAGAGTATCTTCCCGAGTGTTGTTGTCGGTGGCACTATAGCAGTTAGGCGGTCGATTGCTTGATCTACAAAGGGCTTCAGGGTATCTAGGTGAATCCATATACAGGTGTTTCCTTATGTGCTACCACTCGAAGGGGTATCGACAAGGGTTACAAGGGTGGCCAACAATGTGCACTTAAGTACCACTTGTATTTCCTATGTGTATGCTTCCCCGACCACAGATTTATGCGTTGAACGACATATCTTTGTAGCTTTAAGATGTAAGAATACGTCTCTACCTTGAAAAAAAATAACCCACAATTTACTACCAAGGAAAGTGCTCTGATACCACTTGTGAGGTACCAGATCTATTATAATAGTCGAAAACAAAAATATTGTAGAGAATAACAACAGAACAACACAATAGATGAAACCACAACACCATAATGATACCTTTATTTATAGGAAACAATGTTCACTTGTCTCTTCGAGGGGGAAACCTCCAACAAAGCAACGCTCTATTACAATAATTCTCAACACAAAAACTTCTCATGCCCTCGACTCCTATTTATACTAAATCTATCTACCAAAAGAACATTCTAGAGGAAGATCTTCTAGAAGCAGAAGCTTCTATTAGGTCTTCTTACATTTGACTTATTCTTCCTTACTACTAGGCCTTATTAATATTGGCCTTTATTACATGGAAAATATATTATTCTACTACGTGAGGGGTTAGGGAGGTTAGGTCCCTAACAAAACCACCCCTATAGGTCACATTTAAAGGATCTTGAGGCTTGATAGAGGATGAGTATAGGTCAAGGAAAACGCTGTCAATTGATAGTACTTGCAAAACAAATGTTAGACAACCTAAACCAAGACAATATATGATGAAATAAGCCCCAAGGCAAGAGGGAAATAAACAAGAAGCCTTGTTGTCCCAAAATTGCAGCATATAATAGTGATATATCAGCAACAAGAGAAATATAAGAGCTGTAAATTAGACTATCAAAATCAATATATGATATTGGACAAGAAAACATACAATTAGTAAACAATTTTCCAATGCTTAAACCGAGATTTTGATGTCAAAAGAGAGTTGTAAAAGAGTGTTATCAACAAATAATTATGACAACCCTATGGCTATATCAAACTTTTGCTACAATAGCAAATTCTAACCACTAAAATCAACAAGTAAACCGTCCAAACAATAGCCCTTTATCAATAGATTAATTATCACAACTTGGAAGCAAATTTCAATGGTAGAAAAGTAGAGAAACTATATGAGAAAGGGTGTTTGTTGCAATCATAATGGTTGTATCTTAAAGTTTATTACAACAAACTATTCACTTGACCAAAAAAGACGCCCTTGATGTAAAGGAGAGTCTAGAGCATGTATAATTCAAATCCAACTTAATCAATTTCAAACCCTCAATTTTCATGTTTATCAGTGCAACAATTAACAATCTCCAATGTAAAGATTAATGCCTTGTTATTGGGTGAATGGAGTCTCCTCCTTGGAAGGAAAACTAACCAAAGACGAGGAAGAGGTTTTTGTTGAGAGTTAAATCCTTATAAAACCCAACAACAATCCTTCCAAATCATCTAGTTTGGAATCCAAGATGAACTGGGGTTTAACGATTCCTCTAGGGGTGTAAACCCTCTTACTTCCTATATAAAACAAACCCTAGCCAAGCCTTGCAACAAGGGTGTAAACCCTCTTACTACTTGTGGCAAGCCTTGTAGCCTTTCAATAGCAAAGAAAAATAATTTTTGGTAGAGGGTGTAAGCCCTTTTACTCCTCCTGGGGTTTTAAGATATTTTTCTTGAATTTAAACACGCAAGATGACAATAAATTGCTTAAATTATTCACCAAATCCAAGAGATAGCATGCAAGAAAACCCTTACTACCAAGAATCATCCAAAAAATTGTCAAAGAAAACCACCAAGAGAAATCACTAGCCTTTATTGCTCCAATGGACAAGAGTTGCATCCATTATGACAAGAAAAAGAGAGGCTAAAATTCTCCCAGAGGATTGAAATTGCAGTCCAAGAGTAATATTATCAAGTGATGAGTTATGAGAAAATGAAAATTACTTGTCTAATATTTATATGTAGAAAACCCAAGTCATAGTTTGTCCACATTACAATTAAATCTATAATTTTAGGCTAAACCCAAAATTAGAATGCTTAATTAGCATAGTGATTTATTCTTTTTTAACCACATATACTACAAAATGACCAAAAATAACAAAATGATGGCATGTGTGCCCATAAATCTCCTCTACAAGGTGGTACATGTGAAATTAGGCCTCCAAAGGCTAGGAGGTCAAGCTATGAAGGTGCCACAACATCCCCAATTCAAGCTATAATGTGTGGCTTCAAGCCCACAACACCACCAAGTCCACGTGACAGGATCTACGGTTAGGCTCCTCGCACAAATGCTTCCTACGACATAGAACCCTAGGTGGGCGTTGCAGGCCCTCCCTTTTCCTTCTTTGTTCCCTTCCTGATTTTGGCCCCCCTTTTCCGACTCTCGCCTTTCCCTTTTCGGTCCCCTCTCCCCTGTTTCGGTTTTCTTTGGGTCGACATACTTTGGCAGGTCCTGGGTGGAGCCCGCATGCCCATCACGTGGGCTAGGACACATGGAGGACTCTGATATGGAGGTCGTGGACTACGAAGCTAGTCCCGTAGGGCCTTCTGCCTTCGCCTCCCATGACGAGTTTTTGGAAATCCTCTAGGTGCCTTATTCGGCTCTGTTGACACACAAAAGCACAACATAGGGTACCTGCTTGCAAATGGTTGCAACGCCTTGTTATTTAATTATATTTAATAATATACTAATAGGTGGGACCCCTTGTGTGACTTGTGTGATATGATGGAAAGACGACACATATGTTTAAGGTGCTTATGACTTGGTTGCAAGATTAGCTCTATAGTTTATTTGCTTTTAAGTCGTTATCGAAATAATTGATCAAACAATGTTATGGGCAATGTGATTAAAGGAGAAATGATGTTGTCTTTATATAACCCTCACAAGTTTTATAATGTTGCATTTAGTTCGATAAAAGTTTTAAAATCCATGTTTCAAGTTGTATGCGATATATGGTGTGGTGATTACCTTGATTTCATGTTACGAGAGTTGTGCGCATTGTTTGAATTGAAAGTTTAAAGGTTGGGACATGGTATCCCTAGCAAGCTTTGATATATGTCACATTGGAGTTTTAAACAAAGGTTGGCACATTTGTTAAGTTTGAGACTTAGGGAAATGGTTGTGTATCAAGCTTGAAATTAATTGTTAGTGGGTTATGCATTGTATGGCTATCTTGCTCGTACTGGCTATGGTTAAAGGTGTAAGTGTAGATACGACATGCAGTAATTGCACGTCGCTCTAACCTACCTTGAGGCTGCCACCCTTGCCATTTCACATTTGGTATTTTGTTGGTTGCTGCTACTCCGCTTTGTTCGGTTGTGGAAGAGGTATTCAGACTTGGTCGATTCCCCTTGGCAATTTTACACCCAAGTATGATGGTTATTTTTGCTCCATCCATGAAGTTTTCACTCTGCTCTTTAATTAAGTCAAGAGTTGGCTCTTAAATTTTCTCACTGACTGTGCATTTCCAAAGTTTTATAGGATTTTCGACTGTGTATGGATTATTGGTGAAGTTTGGTCTCTGTGACGTTGTATGTAAATTGTTCGCATTAAAAATGATATGGGTATCTCTCACTGTCTGTAGTTGCTTCGTCTTCGTGCTTTACTTATGGAAAAGGGTATTGTTTGGGAAGTTCTCGGGCCTACCTTGCCTCTGGTTTTCTTTTTGTGATTCCTCTCTGTCCAACAAGAACGTTATGACTACTCGTTACCTATGGGTTATTTGGAATATATGTCTGTCATTTGATTGTATGGATTTCATGGCTATCATACTCGCACCCTTATATCAGCTCTGTAAATGCGAATGTAGAAATTTATGGTGGTACTAAGTTGTTAAAGGTATATTTTGGGCCCAAACCCTCAAACTTGGTTAGCTCGCCCTCACTATTGATAATTGTATATCAAACCCTGTATTTGGAAAATAGAATGGAGGTGGCCAACCCAAAATTTAATAAAGACACTATTCATGCTCTTTTTGGTCATGGTTTTTTTGTTGGGCGAAGTTAGAAAGAATGTTAAGCCCACTTGTTTGTTTTTAATACAATTTGTCATGAGGAAATATTTGGGTTGATGGCAGCGTTGCAAATTATTGTTAAAGGATACAACTTGCTGGGTGTCAGATTCTGTATGCAAAGAGTCCGACTGTATATGAAATATATACACATTAAATGAGTTTTGCAAACCAGAATGAAATGAAATTTGGAAACATGGTTATTTAAGGTTTCAGTTGAAATAGTGTTATACACAAAGATTCCTTTTGTGGCCACTTCTTGGAACACTGTAGTGACTTAAAAAAAAAAACATATATACTGGTGTTAATATCGTGGACCACAGTCGGTCCTTTCCTCGACTGTTGGTTGTGATTATTGAAATGTTGTGTCTCCTCGACTTTGTTGTGCACAAGTTGTGTTATTATTGTTGAATGTTCTTAGGTAATAAATTATGAAACGATTACTGTGCAATGTAATTTCTAAGTGCAAATGAACAACCTTGAAGTGAAAGATCAGTTCTGAATTTTGGGAACAAAGTGTTGAGTTTCAATTTCAAAACAGTAAAGGGATCTAAATTGTAATGTTGGAAATGGAATTGTTTGATACATGATAGAACAATATCCATAGAAGTCCCTTCCATTATATCATTTTTTAGAAAATACACGCCCCTCATTATCCAAATTACATTTTTTTCACCCCCTGTTCTGTTGTGACTCATTTTTAAGGAGAAGTATGTATGGAAATAAAATAAATGATGTGGAAGTTAATTGATTATTGATATTCTGGGATATGTTTAGACACACAGTTGATTTTTTTATTGATTGCTTGAACAATATTCGTAAATCTTTCTCCCTCCATGATATCACTTTACGCTAAATACAAGCCCTCCATACTCCCATTGACCCGATCAATTCCTTGTTCGTGTGGCAATTAATAAATGACATTTTTATGGATGGATTGCATGTGTCTTGTAGTAAATAATAGAGCCAACTCTTGATTTATTTAAGTGAAGTTTCATGTTTGGATTATTAATAATTTTTCATGATTCATTGAATATTTGCTTAAGGATGAGTTTTTTTTTTTTAGCAGGGGACAACAACGAGAAGAGACCTAATGCCTCACATAGTAAATATGGATTTTGATGATTGAGGTTGTTTTATATGTTGAAGACAGTATTTTTTATTTGACAATGTTTTGGAGAGCAACATTCATTTGAGAATTTTTTATTGGATAGCTTGGATATAATGCTTTTTGGGGACATGATTATATTACATTCTGTTGGTATTTATCATTTGAACATATATATATGAAGCGAGAATTGCAAAGAGATAATTTTGAATTAAATGGTTTGAATATTTGATATGTCAGATAATTATAAAATGAAATAATTGGGAGTCACAAGGGGTCCCACCTATTTAGTTATTATTTAAAGACCCTTATTTATATGTTGTTATTATTTATTTGTCTCAAAATAATTAGTTAAGTTAATTTGACTTAACTAAAGAAAGGTAGTTCAACTACCATAACTTATTGAGAGAGAATAAAAGCTCAATCAAATGAAGAGACATGGAAGAGAATAGAAGGGGAACTACAACACTAAGGTTTTCTCTCTAGTTCGTGAGATAGCTTCAATTTTCATTCATTCCTGAGTTTACTTGAAAGCCTAATCCTCTTGATGACAACAGGGTCTTATTGAAGGCAGCGAGATTCAAAACTGAGTCATACATTTCATCGTCTTGTTTTAAAGGTGTTTGATTTAGCCTTGATAGTCTGTGTATTCTTGTTTGTTTATGAATCCATTTTCATGGTTGATAAAGAATATCTTGCAGAGTCAAGTGGCAGCATTTTGTGGCAAGCTGATCCAGATCATTAGTTTCAGTTTTATTTCACTGTCAGGGTCTTTTTGTATGGTGCCCATCGGAGWCTYMTAAATYTGACTTTGGTCCATACMYTCGCAKGGGTTTGTAAAAGAGAAATACAGTTTTGTATCTCAGAATGAAATAAAATCAGATTATTGTTCTGTCTCATACATGTGTTTTCATGACTTGGTTCTTCCTTTCGCTTTTGTCTCCATGTTTACTTCATTGTAAAAATATGTATACATTCACCTAACTTTGTTTAAATTTTTATTTTTACATGGTTACAAATATAAATCATAAAATCAGCCTTGATCCTCTGTAATTGATACTTGTGGATTGAGTGGAAGTTTTGAGGCTATAAACCCCGGGTAACATTCCCAATTGTCTTGTCCTATCCAAGCAAGATCTGAAAATGCTTGAGTAAGGTTCTTTATACCTTTTCCTCAACATTTATTTGGCGATCATACTGGGGAATTTTAAAAAAAAAACTCATTAACCATGTTTCCCTGGTTTCTTGTATTTTAATATTTTGTATTTTTTGTATTTACTTTTTCCATGAATCTATCGAATCCTATCTTGCATGATCATGTATAAATCTAATTTGAGCTCATTGTCAATTGTTAGTTGTCCTCTTTTCGAGGGTAAATTATGGGAATATTCTTAGAACCATATTGATGATTTCCTTAGCTTCTATCAATCTATTGGGGTTTATGATATACATACTTATGCATATATTTTTCCACTTTCCCTCCGTGGTAAAGCAGGAGACTGGTATAGACGTATAATATCTATTCAAATTTTCACGGGGGAATCAATTTTTGTAAAGTTTCTTATCTACTTTCCTCCTCTGCCTATCTTTCATCGCTTTGGATTTCTACCTTAAAACATCCATGATCCTCCTCGATGTGACTTTTTCTATGGTCCTCATGAACAATTGACCCGTGGATTGTTCTTAAAGGATAAAAATGAATATCACACAAATCCCTCTCTCTTCATGACGAGTCTGTAGGAGGACAATCATGCATCTTGTAGTGCTATATTCATAGAGGATTGTAAGGATTATTGTCCCGATATGCCTACTAATCCTACTTCTGACAATGTTTGATTTGATGCCTTCCCTTTTAATGATGACCTTTTCGAAATATATCTTACTCAAGATCAAGTTGTGTTTAATGAAGTAATATTCATGGATGAATCCGACATGGAGGATTTTCTTGATTTGAATAGTACTATCCCTCATATTTCTCATGACCATGTTGAAGATGATGAAAGAGGGAACTTAAGGGGCCATATAGATTCATATGTTGACTCTCTTTCTGAAAATTCCCATAAGGATAATCAAGATTTTAAATTGCAGAATTCCTTCACAAACCCATTGTTTCAGTTCAAAGAGGTTGAGGAATTTAATGACGATATACATATCTCCCTTGCATGCATGATTTCTTTTGATGATGATAAATTTAAAGGGATTCCTATGCATTTGAATCCTTTATTTTCTCCTTCGGTGCATGGTAGTTCTTTTCCTGATCAGGAGATCGTAAATGATAACCTTATAATGCTTAAAGAGCCCATTAACTCCATCCTCTTCATCAAAACTTCTAACCATCAATCTAATATTATTGATCATGCTCATGTTTCCAATATCAAGCCGAAATCTTGTCTTGTTGGTTGGCAGGTCCTGCAAGATGGTAATCACTTTTTTTGGATCTTAATAGGCCCACTACCCTTGCCACACGCATTTGTTGGTTGGCAGGGTGATAGACACTCTTTATGCATCATCTTTCAATTCATTAATCATCCATCCAAAATAGACGATGCATTTCTCTATGCAAAATGTCATCCTACCCGACTCCAAGGATGTTTTATCTGTCCTTTGTACATAAATAATAAATTGGGTTTTTAGTTTATTTAGTTTTGTCTTTTGCTTTTTTTGTTCTATTTAGATTGCATGATCTTTTGTCGAGATAAAGTCTGGATCAATTTTGCCATGACAGTGTCCTTCTGTAAGTATTGTTGATCAATAAACAATAAAGATATACACAGTTGTCACGATTCCCTCCTTTTAGACATCACTGAAATTGCTTTTTGCTTTCAACACTGTTGTAGGATAATTGATTTTGTCTTCTTCCCTATTTCTGTTATCCCTTTCTTCCCTCCATTATGAGATTCAAAAGAGAATATCAAAAAAAAATTCTCCTTGAACCTTTGAAGCATTATATGTTACATATTGATTGAATGGTATGCATACAGGAACAAACCCCCTCATACGTACCGCTTTTCATGAGTTATTCCCAAAATCTCGTCTCATTATTTCCCTCAAAAAATCTTTTTCCCCCTGTTGCATAATCATTCTAGTCAATAATTCTTCGATCTATGTTCACCGATTTGCAAAACTGAACATTCTGAGTTCTAAATCTGTTGGAAACAGATTTCCTTGTGGAGTCGCCAGTTTGTTGACGCCCAAAAGTGCAACATAGGGTACCTGCTTGCAAATGGTTGCAACGCCTTATTATTTAATTATATTTAATAAAATACTAATAGGTGGGACCCCTTGTGTGACTTGTTTGATATGATGGAAAGACGACACATATGTTTTATGTGCTTATAATGTGGTTGCGAGATGGGCTCTACAATTTATTTCCTTTTAAGTCGCTATCAAAATAATTGATCAAACGATGTTTTGGGCGATGTGATTAAAAGAGAAATGATGTTGTTTTTATATAACCCTCACAAGTGTTATAACATTGCATTTAGTTTGATAAAAGATCTAAACTCCATGTTTCAAGTTGTATGTGATATATGGTGTGGTGATTACCTTGATTTCATGTTACGAGAGTTGTGCGCATTATTTGAATTGGAAGTTTAAAGGTTGGGACATGGTATCCCTAGCAAGCTTTGATATATGTCACATTGGATTTTTAAACAAAGGTTGGCGCATTTGTTAAGTTTGAGACTTAGGGAAATGGTGGTTTATTAAGCTTGCAATTAATTGTTAGTGGATTATGCGTTGTATGTCTAGCTTTCTCGTACTGGCTATGGTTAAAGGTGTAAGTGTAGATACGACGTGCAGTAATTGCATGTCATTGTAACCTACCTCAAGGTTGCCACCCTTGCCATTTCACATTTTGTCTTTTGTTGGTTGTTGTTGCTCCGCTTTGTTCAGTCATGGAAGAGGTAATCAGACTTGGTCGATTCCCCTTGTCAATTTTACACCCAGGTATGATGGTTCTTGCTACTCCATCCATGAATTTTTCGCTCTGCTCTTTAATTATGTCAAGAGTTGGCTCTTAAATTTGCTCATTGACTGTGCATTTCCAAAGTTTGATGGGATTTTCGACTGTGTATGGATTATTGGTGAAGTTTGGTCTCTGCGACGTTGTATGTAAACTGTTCGCATTAAAAATGATATGGGTATCTCTTACTGTTTGTAGTTGCTACGTGCTTTACTTGTGGAAAAGGGTATTGTTTGGGAAGTCCTCGGGCCTACCTTGCCTTTGGTTTTCTTTTTGTGATTCCTCTCTGTCCAACAAGAACGTTATCATTGCTCGTTACCTGTGGGTTATTTGGAATCTATGCCTGTCATTTGATTGTATGGATTTCATGGCTATCATACTTGCGCCCTTGTATCAACTCTGTAAATGTGAATGTGGAAATTTATGGTGGTACTAAGTTGTTAAACGTATCTTTTGGGCCAAAGCCCTCAAACTTGGTTAGCTCGCCCTCACTATTGATAATTTTATATCAAACCCTGTGTTTGGAAAATAGAATGGAGGTGGCCAACCCGAATTTAATAAAGACACTATTCGTGGTCTTTTTGGTCATGGTTTTTTTGTTGTGCGAAGTTAGAAAGAATGTTAAGCCCACTCGTTTGTTTTTAATATAGTTTGTCATGAGGAAATATTTGGGTTGATGGCAGCGTTGCAAAATTATTGTTAAAGGATACAACTTGCTGGGTGTTTGATTCTGTATGCAAAGAGTTCGATTGTATATGAAATATATACACATTAAATGAGTTTTGCAAACCATAATGAAAGGAAATTTGGAAACATGGTTATTTGAGGTTTCAGTTGAAATAATGTTATACACAAGGATTCC
>JASDQU010103241.1:139683-150170 GCA_032191745.1 Picea mariana | reverse complement strand
CTCACTGAACTTTCAAAATTTTCATCAAAAGGAGCGATAAACAGAGAAATTGGAATCCCTATGGCTTATATAGCCGAAGCGGTTCCAGAGTCGTGAAGCAATATGGGCATCAATAACGCCAACGCCACTGCAATGTGTTCCACACAGCGATGGGTAGTCACAGTTCTAGCCCTGTCACTCATCGCCTACATCTTTATTTCATTCAGATCTATGCAATTTCACCTTGATTTACCTTCACCACCGGCCCAAACCCTCATCAATGAGCAACGCCATCAGGTATTATTCTACATTATAAAGATTACAGCTACACTGTTATGTCCACATCGAGTTTTTCAGGGTTTTTTTAGCTTATTGTATTTGAAATTCACAATGGAACGTTCATACGCACAACTTTGATATGTAAAGGTCTTTTCAGAAGTCCCCAAGAATGAAGCATCCGCGAATTCGGTTTTTCACTCGGCCGAGATTTTTAATAGAACTTATGGTGAAATGGAGCAAAAGTTCAAGGTTTACATTTATCCCGACGGCGATCCGAAAACTTTTTATCAAACCCCGAGGAAGCTGACTGGGAAATATGCGAGCGAGGGTTACTTCTTCCAGAACATTCGGGAGAGCAGGTTTCGCACCGACAATCCTGAGGAGGCTCATCTTTTCTTCATTCCCATCTCTTGCCATAAAATGAGAGGAAAGGTAAGTATATAGTTACTTTGTTTCTTTCTTTATATTTTAGATGGTAACAGGGTCCGTGTGTTATTCGTCAAATAGAATGTGAGCATATTTCAATTTTGTCTGTTATTTTTCACCTTTTTTAATTTTATAAATGAGCTGTTCAACTTCAGAAATGAGATCTTAAAAACTCAACATTCTTCATTAAATATCTGATTAAATCTGATTTCCAATTTTGACTCTAAGAGAAGAGGTCATATAGATCAAGTAGGTGTCAAAGGACATGAAAAACAAACCTAATATAACGTAACAAATCTCCCTTGGGAGCTTATAAGTCTATCTAATTACAGAAATGTTCGTTTCAAACATTCTATATGGTCAGTGTTGCCCTCTGATCTAATATTGTTGTCGAAAGACTTCCCAGTTCGTAATATAGTTCGTTTGTCGAGAATAATTTCCGGGGAGTGTTCTTGTCATTGAGGGTAGTTTAGGAGTATCTGTTGTCAATTTCGGACTATATCTTTTGTAGCATAATGTACATATACTTGCTTTTTCCATGGAGTTCAAATTCTTCATTTATTGGACTCGATCGGTCTGTCTTCTTTAGTATCTTAGATATTGTGATCATGTCATGATCAAGGATTTCTCTTTTGCTTGATAACAGTATGCTGCCGTTTTTCAGTTGCCAGGAGTTGCTGAATTGTGTCATATTTGGGGCCTTTACAGTAGCTGTGTATATTTGAATAAGTAGGGCATTTTTATAATATGTGTAATTGCAAGATAAGATAATTTTATTAATGTCCAACAAATGACCACAAAACTAGGTCAATGGGACTAAAGAGTACCACTAGTGTAATACAAAGTGGGAGTGCTGTAGCAGCTCCTAGATCTAATCTAGCTACAATAAGTAAAGATGTAAAGGTCTAATGTGAAAGGGAATGAGTACAATAGTGAGAGCATCAACAAGGAGAGCATGTTAGGTGGAACTTGAGTTGGAGGCTGAGGCTAGAAGAGAAGTGAGGAAAGTCTCCTACTTTGAGTCCTTAATCACTGTAAAGGGCCTAATACATTGTTTGATAAGGTCATTTGGAGAATAACTAGGATTGAGGGGGTGTTATTGCATAATCTTGGGGTGTGTACTAATGCACAGAGCCCTACCACGCCTACCATTCAAGGCTTAGGGGATTAAGAAACTTTGAATCAATCACTGTTTGCTTGATGAAGCATGGGCACTAGTACATCGAATAGAGGGTGTCTCCCTCTATTTTTGGTTATGGGATCTCCTAGAGCTACACTGTTTGTTGGTATTTGGACATGGGCTCCTCAAAATTTTCTTGCAAGAAGGATGCCCCATCCTAGAGGTTTGGGGGGGTGGTAGGAGGTCTAGGTCCTCACTGATTTGATAGCTACATAATGTTAAATTTCTTGAAACCCATCAATCAAAAATTTCATGCCAATAATTTAACAACTCGGAGTTTAATCTACTCCTGATATAAATTTTGTAAACTATGCAGAAAATTTATAGTCAAGTTTTAACCATTAAAAATGCACAGTGGGATCATAAACAACACACAGATTTGAACACAAATATTTATGGGGAATGCCCTTGGAAAAATCCCAAAGGGGAAACCAGTAAGTGAGAGGATTTTATTGGCTTCAGAGGAAGAAAAATTACAGTAGCTAATTCAGAAATTTGTTACAGCCCAGCAAAAGTGGCCAGCTTTTTCGGCCCCGAAAAATTGGTCTTTCCTCCAGCTGCAAATTCGCCCTCTTCCTTAGCCAAATCGTCCTCTTCCTCTTAGCTCAATGTGTCTCTCACACCCTCACATTTTCTGTGAGTCTTTCACATTGTTTATGTGACTCTCTCACCTCCTCACACAATGTGTGACACAAGTACATGAGCAAGACTCCCTCTTGCTCCTATGCACTCATTGTGTGCCTCTCACTCTCCTTAGATCTGCTTTTATAATTTCCTAATGACTAAAACCCTATCTTCAAAGTGATCAACGATCAAGATCTGATCTTGATCTCATGAGATCAGCGACTGTGATTTAATCTCTCATTGAGATGACTTAAATCACTTAGGTCACTCAACTTTATAAAAAGTCACTTTAGTCATTAAATAAAATCCCCTTAAACAATAAAGCTGATATCTAGAGAGTGTTGCTCGGACTCCTCCGCATGCTAGGCACCACCAATGCAGAAGTACATGTTCGATCTATCCCAAATGCTAACACAAAAGTTTGAATCTTTGGCTGTCGCTTCTGGATCTGAGAACACTGGATAACATGAAAGAAGAAAGTGATCCTCCTAAAAGAGTTTGGATGGGGAGGATTGTGCAAGGTCTACTATCTAAAACCAAGAACCTCCCTCATAAAAAAAGATAGACTCCTTTGATCTTGTTACCGAAAGAATGTAGAAAGAAACCCATCTGAATCCTAGTACAGGCAGTAGAACATCCTTGGATCTTATAGTAAATTGAGCATTTGAAGATGAGGTGATCCTTTGTCTTCTTCCCTTGTAGGTAGTAAAGCTTATAGATCTTGTCTGGACAAGGAAGATGATGATTTGTTCGACCTGGAGCAAATGCGAACCTACTTTGAACTGGTTGAGGGGGATCTCGAGGGCATGCATCTAGTGCATGCATGTATATGTGGGTCGAACAATGAGGTCATCTTGTAGTTGCATGAAGTGCTCTTGGTAGAAAGTCATCTTAGGGTCGAAACCCTTTGGAGGTGAAGTCCAAGTGGCCTGAATATACTATCTCTAAATGTCCTCACTGATAACCTTGTTTATGTTCTACTTAGAAGGCAGGAGGTGGCTCGACATGTCTAGAGAATAATTGAAAGGGGGAAGGTGGTCATGAGAGATGGCCACTGACTGAACTAACTTGAAGGTCTCTGAAAACCAACACTAAACTCGTTTAGATGGGCTAGCAGAGACGAGGGACTCTGAGGAGCAAAGAGCAAGATAGGGGTATTGAGCCATCCTCAAGGGTGAATAGCAAGAGTTCAGACTCTATGAAGGAAACCAGTCTGAAAATGGTCTCTAGGCATAGAGAAGATAAGATAAGATATTTTTATTAATATTTGACAAATGATCACAAAAGTAGGTCAATGGGACTCAAAAATACATCCAAGAACATAAATTACAAGGTGGGAGTGCAAAAGCAACTCCTAGTGTGGGTAACCTGCTAAGAAAGAGTGGTAGACCTGTGCCTGGAGCCTGGATTTGCGAATAAGCGTGTGAATGTGTTGGAATGACTGGTGCGTCGACCTGTTGCTTCATTTGTAATTGCAGGTGCGTCCATTTGAATTTACGACAACGTGCTCTATTATATGCCAAGAGGATTGGTACATGTTTAATGAAATAAGGGTGGATTCTATGTTTATTGGAATGTGAAAGTTTGTATGACTTTCATGTTTGGCATCCACTTAATATTTGTTTTTTATAAATGCTTCTCATCTATTTTAATATAAACTATTCAAAAGGCAAAAGGCATATGATGACTTACCATTAATTCATTAATAAGGCATGTAAAGGAGCTTGAGAGAGCATTAGTGCTTTAGTGCTTGAGAAAGTAGTAATTGATACAAAGTGTAAAATATATTATTTTAAATCTCTTATTTCTTAAAAAATCTTTAGGCACAAATTTTTTGTAAAGAGGGTTACATACATTTTGTAAGAGGATTGACTAAAAAAGTTTGATTAGCATTGTACAAGTGTTGCGCTCCTTTTTTGTACTCTTCAAATTAATTAAAAGATCATTTCTTTGGTGGTGGTTGAGTCCCGTCTTTTGAGACGATTGTTCTTGTCCCGGGTGAAGTGGGACACATTGCGTTGATTTTCCATATTTTCTTTATCTCTCTTATTCTCCGATGGCGATAAGCAATATTGTGTTGCCTAAACTTCTTGGCACAAATTATTTTTATTGGAGCAAACTTATGCAACCCATATTTATTACTAAAGATTTATGGGAACTTGTAATTGATGGATATGCTATGCCTTTTGTTGACGAATTCAAAGCCTTGAGTGGCGATGACAAGAAATCTCTAAAGGAACTTATAAAGAAAGATAATGAAGCTCTTTCTCTTATAGGGAGTGCATTTGAAGAATCTATATTTCCAAGGATCAGTGCTGTATAATCATCCATGCAAGCATGGGATATCTTAAAGAACACATATGAAGGTGTGGTTGTAGCTAAATTGCAAACATTAAGCCAAAAATTTGAAAATGCAAATATGCTAAGTAATGAATCCTTTCATGATTACATCACAAAAATGCAAGATCTTGTTAATTAGATGAGGTCATTAGGTGAAGATGTTCCCAAAAGAAGACTAATTGAGAAGATTTTAAGAAGTGTTCTACCCAAGTTTCCGATGGTCACCTCAAGTATTATGGTCTCCAAAGATTTAAACACAATGAAAATTGATGAGTTGAGTGGCTTTTTGATAACCGTTGAAGAAAGTAATCCAACAGAGGAAATAGAACATGCTTTTTCCACAAGGCATAGAGGAAGAGGAAGAAACATGGGTCAATATCAGAACCATAATCAACATAGGCATCCGCAACAGTCACAAAATTATCAAGGAAATGCATCCACTTCAAGAGGCAGAGGAAGAAGCAGAGAAGGATCTCATGGAAGAGGAAGAGGCAAAGATGGATCTTGAGAAAGACAAGGACCACAATGTTATTATTGTCACAAATTTGGTCATTTTGAAAAAGATTGTTTTGCAAAATTGCGAGATATGGAACATAAAGGTACCAATACAGTTGTTGAAGAAACAAGGAATGAGAAGTTATTCCTCTCAAGTTTTATGGCACATAATGAAGAAAGCGAAGCTTGGTATATATTTTCGGGTTGTTCAACTCATATGACATCTCCGGAGGAGTTGTTTACTAGAATAAATGACAATTATTTTGGTAAAGTTATATTTGGTAATGATAGAGTTTTTGAAGTTACAGGGAAAGGCACAGTTGCAATTCCAGCATTGCATGGAAAGAAGTTTATTGAGGACACATTGTTGACACCAACGTTGAAGAAGAACCTACTTTCTGTAGGTCAGATGATGGAGAAAAATTACAAGTTAGTGTTTGATAATAAAGAGTACTTGATCATGGATACACTGATTAAAACTGTAGTAGTAGCAAGAGGAGAAATGACCGAAGACAAAATCTTCAAGCTTTGATTTGATTCAAGTAACTCACACAGTTTGAATGTTACAAAAGAAATGACTTGTAGGCTTTGGCATTTAGGGAAGCAGAACATGGTGAATGGTCTTCCTTATATCAAGAATGATGATGAATTATGTGAAGGGTGTATTTTTGGGAAACAACAGAGGGAACGTTTCTCAAATAGAACATTGAAGGCTAGAGAGCATCTATCACTAGTACATTCAGATTTGTGTGGTCCAATGGAGACTGTGTCTTTTGGAAAGACACATTATTTTCTCATTTTCATTGACGATTGTTCTAGGAAGACTTGGGTGTATTCTTTTGCAAGAGAAATCTGAAGTGTTTTTTTATTTTCTTGAGTTTAAGGCATTAGTTGAAAAACAAAGTGGTTTGAAAATTCTCACCCTACTAATAGATAATGGGGGAGAATACAGGTCAAATGAATTTTTGAATTATTGCAGGAAGAATGGAATAAATCTAGTGTTTACCAATTCCTACTCTCCTCAACAGAGTGGAGTTGCGGAAAGGAAAAACAGGACAATAGTTGAAATGGCTTGGAGCATGTTGAAAACTAAGTCTCTTGGAAATGAGTTTTGGGCCGAAGCAGTGCACACTACATTTTATACTCTCAATAGATGTCTTACGAGAGCGATATTGAATTTGACTCGAGAAAAAGCATGGTCAGGATATAAATCAAGTGTTGCACATATCAAAGTTTTTGGTTGCACTGCATATGCACATGTTCCCAAGGAAAAGAGGAACAAATTGGATGATAAAAGTGTTAAGTGCATTTTTATTGGATATAGTATTGAAACAAAAAGTTACATGTTGTTTGATCCTTAAACAAAGAAGGTGATAATAAGTTGTCTTATGAATTATGCACTTATGGCACAAGTAATGAAGATGGATGAACCACAAAATTATGCAGAAGCATCAAGAAAGAAAGAATGGAATGAAGCTATGGAAGCAAAATTGAATGCCTTGGTGATGAATGATACATGGGACTTGGTTAGTTTACCCAAAGGAATACATGTAATTGGTACTAAATGGGTTTATAAAACTAAGTTAAACCATATGGTACAATTGATAAGTATAAGGCTCGTTTAGTTGCAAAAGGT
Source organism: Picea mariana (assembly GCA_032191745.1). Taxonomy (NCBI): domain Eukaryota; kingdom Viridiplantae; phylum Streptophyta; class Pinopsida; order Pinales; family Pinaceae; genus Picea; species Picea mariana. The sequence goes on along the minus strand of JASDQU010103241.1, from coordinate 143,211 downwards.
TCTATGCACAAAAGGAGGGAATTGATTATACTGAGACATTTTCCCCAGTGGCAAAGTTGGATACAATCAGGATGGTACTTGCATTGGTTGCACAATATAAATGGACAATTTATCAGATGGATGTTAAATCAACTTTCTTGAATGGTTATGTGGATGAAGAAATTTATGTTGAACAACTATAAGGTTTTGAAGTTCATGGTAAAGAAAATTGTGTTTACAAATTGAAGAAGGCCTTGTATGGTCTCAAATAAGCACCAAGAGCATGGTATTCCAGAATTGATAAGTATTTTTAGGATCATGGCTTAGTTAAAAGTTTATTTGAGCCCAATCTCTATATTTTTCAGTCAGGATAGGACATTCTGATAGTTGCATTATATGTTGATGATTTGATCTACACGGAACAATGCTAAACTATTTCAAAAGTTTAAGTCACATATGATCGCTGAGTTTGAGATGACAGATCTTGGTGAGTTGCATTATTTCTTGGGTATTGAAGTTTGGTAGAAGGAAGATAATATTTTCATGTCACAAGCCATGTATACTTGGGACATTCTGAAGAAGTTCATAATATTGAGTTGCAAGCCAACAACTCCTTTGGAAGTCGAGCTGAAGTTATACGGACATGATGACTCTAAATCAGTTGATGTTACTTTGTATCGTCAATTGGTTGGAAGTTTGATCTACTTAACTACAACTCGACTAGATATATCTTTTGCAGTCAATATGGTATCTAGATTTATGGTAGAACCCAAGGAATTGCATTGGAAAGCAGCGAAGAAGATTTTGAGATATTTGCGTGGTACAATTGGCTATGGTTTAGTATACAGATCTATAGAAGATTTTAGGTTGATTGGTTATACAGATTCAAATTGGGCAGGTTGCATGTATGACATGAAATCAACTACAGGATATTCATTTAGCATGGGTTCAACAACAATTGCTTGGAGTATTAAAAAGCAACCTACAGTTTCTCTCTCCACAATAGAAGTAAAGTATAAAGCCGCATCGACAACAACATGTGAAGGCAATGTGGTTAAGAAGAATTCTGGAGGATCTACATGAGCAACAGGGACAACCCACTCAGTTGATATGTGATAATCAAAATGCCATTCAAATGACCATGAATCCAGTTTTTCATAAGAAGACCAAGCATATTGATATTCTGTATCATTTTGTTCGAGATTTGGTTCAACAAGGTGTGATCTAGATTATGTATTGCAGATCAGAAGATTAGGTAGCAGAGATATTCACCAAAGCACTATCAAAGGAAAAGTTCTACAAATTCAAAGATGATCTTGGAATATTTCCAAATGATCATTATGGGGGAGAAATGTTGGAATAATGATTCATTTATACGTTCTAGATTAAGTATTGTTATTTGTTATATCTACAAGGTCTAATTAGAGTTAGAGAAATATGCTTGACAGGTTTGTGGAGAGATTGTTGAGTGAATTGAGGAGTGATTGTTGAGAGATTATAGGAGATGCTATCTTCCTGAGACATCTCCTCTCATGTATAAATGTATGTTTTGGTGATGCAAAAGTTTGAGCTGGGTGTGTATTATTGTTCAATATATTTGCTCTGTTAATTTGCTGGTCTAATTCTTTACTTCCATCATACTTGGAGCACACACTTCATGTTTTAAATTACTTAGGTGTTGTTGCCACCTTATACACACCTCAGGTCACGTGGAAGAAATCTTCAATCCACTGGGTGTGTCCTTGGGGGCAAGCCTCGAGTTGAGATATTGTCACTCAACACTCAACTCCTTTGTCTAGGCCAACTCCCAGCGAAGCGAGGGGGGTCCCTAAAAAATAACTAGGGCTAAGTAAGCTAAGTACAAAAAAGAAATCTACGAGTTTATTCAAAGCAAGAGCAAGATAACAATCTAGTCTAGCAACATATATAATTCATTCACCATAAAAAGATACGTTAATTGATAACATAAGTAAATGAAATACATTTAATCATGAGTTACTTCAAGATAAATGGAAATATTGAAATTGCAAGTGCTTGAAGTAAAATGCTCTCAAAGTAAAGATTGAAAGTAAAATAGATCAGTGCCAAATAATGAGATAAATGTTGCTAGAATGAAAGATGTATTGGAGTGCTCTTGATAGTTTTATTGTTAAGGTGAATTGCTTAAGTTATTGAGTTTATCTGTGCCAATACGTGCATGTGATTGCAAGAAAGGAAATCTAAGCTAAAAGTTTGGCCCTTTAGATATTATTCCTCAATTTGGGTACAAAGCAATGTTATCAGAACCGGTAAAACTGGCCGGTCCAACTGGTTCCGATCCTAGACCGGTCCGAACCGCTCATCAAAACCGCTTTTGACCGGTTCCGTACGGAACCGGTTTTTTTTGCCAATGACACCAGCGGCCGGAAAAGTGAGGGGAAAATTAATTTTTTTAAAAAGTGAGGGTTAGGGGCATGCATGGGAAGCTTCTAGAATTGTCTAGAGCCCCTAATGAAGCTATAAAGCTAACCCCGCCCCCTCTCTTTCACTCACACTACTCATTTGGCTTCTCTTGAGTTTTTGAGCTAAGGGTTTTTCTTGAGTTTAGAGAGGTGATTGCAGGGCTTAGTTAGAGAGGTTGCTAGGTTGCTTTGGAGAGGTGATTGTTGGGCTCATTTGGAGAGTTATTTTGGCTCTTTTCTTGAAGCTGATTTGGAGAGTTATTTTGCCGAATTTGGGAGCATATTTGGAGCTGTTTTGGAGCATATTTGGAGCATATTTCTTGGACAGATTTGGAGCATATTTCTTGGACAGATTTGGAGCTTATTTCTTGGGCAGATTTGGAGCTTGTTTTCAAGGTATGTGAACTATGCACTTACTCCCCTTAAAATTGTTGTTTTTTTCTCCAAAAAAAGTATTGTTGTTTTCTCCTAGGTTCTACTATCTAGCAATTAAAAACACATAGGGTTTTTATTTGCAGATTTTTATTTGTTTCCATGGCTCCTAAAGAAAAGAAGGATCCAACATGGCTTCATTGCCAATTGATTGATGGGTCAATGGTTTGTAATTATTGCAAAAAGGAGGTTGGTGGGGGGGGTATTCATAGGATCAAACAACATCTAGCCAATGCAAGGGGGAATATAAAACCATGCTTGAAAGTTTCTGATGAACTAAAAGCTGAGATGATGGGCCTTCTTGAAAGCTTTCAAGCAAATAAAGCCAAGAATAAGAAGGTTCGAAAAGAGGTGGGGAGAATTAGTGGTGGAACTAGATTTGATAGTGATCCTCAAGATAGAATGCCTAGTTTTGAGGAATCCTCTGCTTTCCCTATCCCTGGGCGTGATCCTTATACCAATCTTAGGGAAGAAGTAGAACATGTTGGTGGAAGTGGTGCTGGTGCATCAGGATCCAAAAGGCCTTGTGGTAACCTTGACTCATTTTTTTTACCCCGCACTACCCTTGGTTCTCAACCCACTATTGATGCCAAATGGAAGAAGATGGAAAGGGAGGCTGCTTGGGAATGCATTGCTAGGTGGTGGTATGATGCAGACATACCTTTCAATGCTGCAA
>JASDQU010103241.1:0-100152 GCA_032191745.1 Picea mariana | reverse complement strand
TATCCTTTGACCTTCCTTTATCCAGATTGACATTAGGGACGTCTCCCTTGGATTTGCCCTCCTGAATAGAAAGAGCTCCCCATTGAGGTGACATTGGGTGGGGAAGCTCCTGTTACGCCGGTCTTGCCCTTGACTCAAGCTTTTCAATCTTTCCTACAAACCGTGCGATAACATGGACCACCTTGTTACGCTCAGGATCATTGCGGAGAAGTGTCACAATAATAAAACCAATCTTCTGTGTTGCTTTGTTGACTTTAGAAAAGCATTTGACACAATACCCAGAACTGAGCTTTGGAATAAATTAGAAGAGCTAAAAATTCCTGTTGAGTTGAGAGTTGCTATGATAAGGTTGTACACGAATGTTATTTCCAAGTTTAGGAACACTAAGGGCTTGTCGGAAGAAATTAATTGTAATACTGGAGTTAAGCAAGGGTGTCCCTTGTCCCCTACCCTTTTTGGCATATACATCGATAAGTTATAGGGTTGTTTGGAAGAAGTAGGTTGTGTCGAAATGACACTTGTGTTGATTTCTTTTTGTTTTTACAACAATTAAAGTATTATATTATTTTATTATTATTTAATATGCAAAAGGATCACAATTGAAAGATAGATATCCACAGAACAATAAGATATATCCTCAGGGAAACCCTCAAGGGGGAGAAAACCCTGCAAACTTTCCTCATTATAGATTTCTCCAACATGTACAATGTCATACAATGCTCTTTCACGAAATCAAGACCAAAGAGACCCAAACACGAACCAAGAATAACCTCCTAGATAAGTGCGTACTACTCTCTTGTACTTATATTCAATGAGTGATCAAAATGACTCTATATAACCTCTATTTATACTCTAAAAGACCTAAAAGACATGACTTATCAATAAACCCTTTCACAATTACACTTAGGAATAACCAATACAATTACATTTAGGAATAACTTCTGAAATTACATAAAATCTCAACATCTTGTTGGGATAGTCATCATCCTTCTTCTTTACGGTGATGATATTGTTCTTATGGTGATGAGTTCCTATGATCTTGACAAACAACTAAAAATTCTCAGGGACTTTAGTTCTAGTATGGGTATGACTATTAACACTGACAAAACAAAGGTTATGATAATCAAATTTGAAAAGATCACTTACGCAAATTTTGTGTATGACAACAACAACTTAGAGGAAGTGACTTCATATAAATATCTCAGATTTTCTCTTCATCAAAATCTTAATTGGAACTATAGCAATGAGAAAAGGATAAATGGAAGGTGGGAAGCTTATTATGGTCTTGAAAATAGTTGTAAATGAGCGGACTTTTCTTCTTTAGAATAAGAAGAAAGTCCTCTTTGAGGCTCTTGTCATTCCTATTATCTTATATGGTTGCGAAATTCGGGGTTGAAGCATCTCTAAAGAATCGTGGAGAAAGATAGAGCAAATCCAAAAGCATTTTATAACTTATCATCTTAAAATTAAAGACAATACAACCTACTTATCATCCTCATAGAAGTGAGTCTTTCCCCCATTGAGAGCATGGCTAGGACTAGGTACCTAATGTACAAGAATAAGATAAACAACATGGAAGACAAGAGACTTCCTAAGATTGCTTCAAACTCTATGAAAAACCACCTATAGCTCAAGTAGGGTTAGCATAAAGCTATGAAAAACCACCTATAGCTCAAGTAGGGTTAGCATAAAGATGCCAAGGCTTGGCTAAATCATTGGGGAATCAAGGAAGAGGTCACTATGCAAAATAATGATAATATTAAAAATATTATTACATCTAAATTTAAGAAGAAATTGTGGCACGATAAAGAATTAGAGGATAAGAGAAAACTAAGATACTATATGGAGTTGATCAACCCTAATAGAGAAGATCAAAAGTATTTCTCTATATTAACTAGAGTAAAGAAGAAAATCAACATTGCTAAAATAAGAAGAAACTCCCATGAGCTCTATAGTGAAATAGGACATTGGACAATTCCTAAAACATCGTGGGTCGAATTCCTAAACTTCTAGCTCATTAAAACTATTGTGAATTAAGGATGCTTCTTTTAAAGTTATACAAGTACATAATTTTTTTTTTAAAACAAACGGAGTAACTCTTTACCTTTCTTAAAATTTGATAAACCAAAATTGTTCTTAGTGAATATTAATAGCCATCATTATTATCACTATTATATCATTTTGTCATCAATTTAAAATTAAATTATAAAACTAAATACTATATGATATATGAAAAAAAAATACATTTAAAAAAATACTGAATAAATAAACATGACACGTTTTCATAATTTACATCAATAGTTTAAAGAAACGATATTACTCTTTAAATCTTTAGATCATGACATGGAATATACTCGTCAAATATTTGAGATGGAGATTACATCAAATAGTTTTGGTGTCCCAAGTTCTAAAGGCAATTGTGGCGTAATTGTCCGTAATTATCATCTTTTATGCTTATAATCTATTATAAGCGATGAATGAAAATTAATGTTCTTTATAATTATCACCTTTTATGGTTATAATAGATTATAAACGATAAAAGAAAATTAATTTTTATTTGTAATTGTGTGTTATAAGAAGATTCTAAGAGAAGAAGTCATGTTAAAGGTTCTAGACATTTTGGAAACTTGAGAATATGTAAAAAAGTTTTTAATTGGTTGGGAATAGTTTTGAAAATTTGAAAGTTTTTTTTTGAGAATTTCAACATTAAAAAAATGAGAGCTTGAGAACAAGTTTCCTAAATAGAAAACTTTAAATTAAAATTATATTTACAATTTTAGATATTGTAATAATAATTTTAGATATTATTAAATTAAAATGTAAATATTTTTATTTCATTATTACAAACATATAATTTATTACAATTTTTTTTTATTATATTTATTCAAATATCACTATAAAACAATGAATAAACTACACTTTAATATTATTTCAAAATTATTTAAATAAATAAACTTAGTAATACTTACTTTATAGTTGTGGATATGAAAAACTATTAATGCTATGTTTGCCTTCAAGAACAGAGTAAACATCAAAATTGTATTGTTGCTATCAACCAACCATATCATTGACTTTTATTTTATTTTCATATTATAAGAGTAGTACTATTTAACTTTTTTCAATCAAATGCTTCAAATTTACTAAAATGTTTGAAGTTTATATATGTAAACCTAAAATTTTATATATCTATTTTGTTTCTCATTTTCTAGTTGAATCTTTATAGATATTAAAGTGTTAGTATTGTGTTAAATATATTCATATAATTATTAACTAAAATTAAATTAATAATTTCCATATTGTAATTGTTTCAGTGGGAATAGGAAAAAAGTTTGACCTTCAATTTTATTGAAATAAAATTTAAAATGTATCATTATCTCTATAAATTGTAATCTAAAATATTTTTTTAATATATAATATTGCTGCTTTCAATTTAATTTTTCTTTTAAATTTAAAATTTTTTCTAATACTTCTGAATACTTTTCCAACATTTTCACTTTCCAAAAACTCTTGCAACACTAAATTCATTATATAATATTTATATATAAATAAAATGATAAAAAATATAATGATTTATTTTAAGGTATTATTATAAGTGTATTTATTCTATTTAATAAAAATTGATTGTCTTTCTTATATATGTTATATATATGTTTTGATATGTCAATTTTTTTTTTTTTAATAATGAATTGTTTTGTAACATTGCTAACATTGTTGAATAACTCATTATTTTCAAAAAGGTCACATTTTCCTGTGAACACCATTGATTCTAATATGACTTCTTTATTGAATTACAATGGAGTAATGCATTAATTTTAAGTAACATTTTTGTGAATATATTAAATTTAAAAAAAAAAAAAAAAAAGTAAGTTATGTACAATTTTTTCTATAAAAAATATAAAGCTATATCAAATATATATAAAATAAGTTAGATTAGATTAGTGATCTTTTTATTTTAGATGTTATTATGAATGTATTCATGAAAGTTGGTTGGTTTCACTATGGGTTTCATTATTTTCAAACAGTTGTAATTTTTTTTAAACATTAATGATTTCAATGTGACTACTTTATTTATTTAGAATAGAGTGAGCATTAGTTTTGAGTATAATTTTTTAGAAAATGATTAAATCATATATATAATATATATATTATATATGTTTTGATATGTTAATTTTTGTTTTTTTCTAATAATGAATTGTTTTGTAACATTGCTAACATTGTTGAATAACTCATTATTTTCAAAAAGTTCACATTTTTCTGTGAACACCATTGATTCCAATATGACTTCTTTATTGAATTACAACGGAGTAATGCACTAATTTTAAGTAACAGTTTTGTGAATAAAAAATATCAAATTTATGAATAAGAAAAATAAAAAAGTTATGTACAATATTTTTTATAAAAAATATAAAGCTGTATCAAAAATATATATATATATATATATATATATATATATATATATATATATATATATATATAATAAGTTAAATTAGATTAGTGATCTTTTTATTTTAGATGTTATTATGAGTGTATTCATGAAAGTTGGTTGGTTTCACTATGCCTTTCATTATTTTCAAACAGTTGTATTTTCTTGTAAATATCAATGATTTCAATGTGACTACTTTATTTATTTAGAATAAAGTGAGCATTAGTTTTGAGTATAATTTTTTAGAAAGTATAAAAATTTGTTAAATTCATGACATTTACATAATTTAAAAGANGAGTGTATTCATGAAAGTTGGTTGGTTTCACTATGACTTTCATTATTTTCAAACAGTTGTATTTTCTTGTAAATATCAATGATTTCAATGTGACTACTTTATTTATTTAGAATAAAGTGAGCATTAGTTTTGAGTATAATTTTTTAGAAAGTATAAAAATTTGTTAAATTCATGACATTTACATAATTTAAAAGATAAAAAAAATATTTTTATTACAAGTTATTTTAGTGGTTCTTTTAGGTGCTATTATGAGTGTATTTATTGTAATTCATGAATGTTGGATTGCTTAATTGAGGGGTTTATATTAGTGTATATTTTTAATGAATTGGTTTGTGCTATCTTTCTTATCATTGGAAAACTCATTATTTTCAAAGTTGTATTTTCTACTAAATTTCACTAATTTTAATGGTTTTTTATTTTTATTTTTTATTTAATCATTTTATTTGTTATTTAAAAAAATATTCAATTTAGAAATTTTTTAAATTAATGTTTTGGTTTTTAAAATATTAATTTATATAATAAAGACTTTTGTTATTTCTACAATTTATATTAAAAATGGACAAATTCATAATATTTACATGAATAAAATGATGAAAAATATATATTCTAAGTTAGCTTGATGGTCTTTCTAGGTGTTATTATTAATACATTCATCATGCCAAATGAAAATTAGTCAACTTCATTATGAAACTTATATTTATTTTTAGTGAATATGGTTTATAACATCTCTTTTGAAAAATTCATAGGGTGAACTTTATTGATTTCAATATGGTTTATTTATTTAATTTGTTATTTTTCTTGGTTAATTTCTAAATTGTTTTTATTATTTAGACATTGATTTATATAATAATTTGTTTAATTATTTTTATAATTTGTGTAGTTTTTAAATTTAAATAATTCATAATCCATTATTTCTTAATAAAATTTTACAATTAAATTTATGTTTTTTAATTTAATTTTAATTTTTTTTATTATAATAAAGAGTTTTCATTTTATTATTTAATAAATTTAAATAATTTATCGTATACAAAAACTTAGTATCTTTTTATTTTTATTCTTGTCTTAAAAACTTAGCATCTTTTTATTCTTATTCTTGCTTTAGGCAAGAGAGTATAATAATAAATTTTACATTAAATATTTATTTATTTTATAATTCACTTTAAGTTTATACATTGATTTCAATTTTTTATAATTTACTTTATATTAATTTGATTTCAAAATTTTAACACTTTTTTTATTATTTTAAATCTATTAAAAATTAGAAATTTGACTTCAATTTTTTAAACTTTTCTCCTTATCGGTGCCACAAGTCCCAACATGCATTTAAAGGCCACTCAACATGTCGCCTCTCCTCGAGGCTTCACTTCTTGAGGAAGCAATTTATAGCAAACTGGTGTGATGGGAGTTTTCACTCCCTGAGTTCAATGGATTGGTTCAAAATGTCGTCAATGGACTGGTTCAAAATGTCGTCAAGAGTAAACTGGAAGCGTACAACAGAGGACAACGTCCACTCTGCTGTAATTGCGCTCTCAATGCATTGGTTTGAGGATATTTCCCTATGCGGCCCCGCTTTTCAGAACATGTTTCTCCTTCTCGCCCCTTATGCGCGCTCAACTTCTCAACTGGAGAGATCCAAATGTGCCCTGTTCCAGATTGTCTATCTTCATTCTCTTTCCCTTGCCCTAGGTATTGACATCATGCCTCGTGAGCATGGTCGCTCCAACAAAGGACCTGGTTACCAGAGATATCTTGTCGAATGAGGGCACAACGCTATTACTTCATCATGCGAGCCAGTGCAAGTCCCCTCTCAGGCAATTCATTCTGTAGTTGCGCAGGATATTGACATTAGCATTGCAGGGGAGAATTGGGGTCGTGGAGCCATTGAGAAGTCCTTTCCTGCTTAGCTTCATGAGTTTACAATGCACTCGAGCCTTTCTCGTTAGGAGCATACATATGCTGCAACAAGTCAAGCTCTCTGGAACACTCCACCATAAGGACATTGGGGATATCCCATAGTTGAAGAAGCACCTTCGATGACTCCCCTTCCCCTCAGGAAACCATTTGCATCCTGGAGGTGACTCCTGATTATTCTCGGCGTCAATTCTATGAGGAGCATCTTACTTTGATCATGGATATACGCTGAGATATGGCAGACCCGTTGTTTCGACAGGAGCACCTCTATCGTTGGTTGAACTTTCTCTATGATGCATTGTTAGGCGAGCCTCCTTCCAACCACTGTCCAGTATGTCTCCAATCTTACAATATTGTTCCAACCTAGCACCAACACACTTCTGGAGGCAACAATATAGACACTACTGGTACTTGATTCCTTTGGTTTTGCTTCTGTGTTTTGGTTATGTTCATGCTTATAAGCTTTTAGAAAAATTTAAATGGCTTCCCAACCATCTTTGTATATTCGAACATAGAGAGAGTATGGGACAGTATAATCTTTTTGTCATAACTATGAAGACAACTCTGGTTCCCATTTTTTTTGGCAAGAGAGCCCAGACTCCCAAAACTAAAAAAAGCAATATATCTTTTTTTTTTTTTAATTAACATTTCTTAATTATTATTTTATATCCTATTTTTAACTTAGAGGACTTTGACAATTGGTGAATTTATAGACAGGTGACACGAGGTGGATTTAATGCATGATTAATCATATCCTTCTCCTAATCTATCTCAACCATGGGATCGAATCACAACGATGGGATTGAATTCACAATGTATAAAGTAAATTAAAAAAAGGTCTTCTCCATAATGAAGTATGGTCACTTCGTCATAATGCTTGAACCATTAATTATTCAATGGCATCATTTACCTAATGAAGTATGGTCACTTCGCCATTATACTTGTACCATTCATAATTCAATGCCATCCTTTACCTAATATACGTCCAACTTTTGATCATGGATCGAGTTGATAATCATTCAACGCCATCCTTTCCCTGTCACACGTTGGATCATGGATCGAATCGATAGTTTACGGTTGGATCGTGGATAAAATTATAGTCTAGATTGAAGTATGGTCGCCATAGTCTACGGTTGAATCATGGACGGAATTGATAGGCTAGATTGAAGTAACCCCAATGATATCAGTGCAGAAGAAGAAAAGGCCAAGGGACGACTTACACTTTAAATAAATTAAAATAGCCAATTTTAGACGAGTTGTCAAGGAAATTTCCAAATAAGAACGACGGTGCTATATCTTTAAATAAATAAAACCCCTGCATTACAAATCTCAAGAGGGGATTCAAAAGAGTAAAACACATCGAACATTGAAAGCAATATTATAAAAGAAAATGTGATGGATCCCAGGTCTCTAAGCAATATGCATTCAATCGACTAATTAATGCAGTATTAGTATTTTTTGTTTGGGAATAAAAGAAAACGTGATAGATCCCAGGTCTCTAAGCAATATGCATTCAGTGGACTAATACATTAGTATTCTTGTTTGGTAATTAAAGTAACATTAATCTTTTTGTTTGGGTCATGTTACGTTGAAGGTTATGACCGTATTCCTTTCCAGTTTACATCCAGTTGTCATTGTTGCTCCTAACGTGGTTGTTATTGACCGTATTCCCTCTTTCAATGTTCATGAATATTCGTTATTATTATTAGTTGAAGTGTGTTATCATTATCTAGTCAATGATCACAGAAAAATAGATTGTTTTTTCCCATGCTGTCAATCTTTCAAAACATTTTAAAGTACGCTTTTTGACATGCCTTGTTTGATAGTTTATCAAATATAATGGTGTTTTTTTGGGATGATTGTTACCTTTCTTTGTTACCAAATGTTTTGTGTTTCTATTGCAGACACAATATGTTTTACTGCTTTGTTCTTTCAAGGAGCAGCTGCAATATCACGTTCATGTTCATGTAATGGAAGCAGTGAGGGCATGCATTGACCTTCAGCATTCTCTTCTAACACTAACAGGTATGAGACATGGGATTGGATTCGTTTCAGGTTTTTAACATGGGTGGCGATAGAAAATAGATCGGAATTTCTATTTTGTAACAGTTTATGGGTTTGAAAAGAGAGATTGCATTGTCAATATGAGTGTCCGGATTAAAAGGTTATACATGTTTTTTCTTTACTTTCTTTAGCATCATAGTTTTTGAGTATGTGTATACTCCACGTTTTTTTTCATCCCATTTGCTTTACCATATGCTTTTATCATTGGAAACTTATGATACAATCGAATATCATCTCTGTATCCTTCTTGGATGTCTGTGTTAGGATCCTTCATGGATTTTTATTTTTTCATCCCATTTGCTTTACCATATGCTTTATCATTGGAAACTTATGATACAATCGAATATCATCTCTGTATGCTTCTTGGATGTCTGTGTTAGGATCCTTCATGGATTTTTATCCAGAAGGGATACTAGATGCATTTGTAAAAGATCCATACTCTTTGCCCACTCCAAATAAGTTTGGGATAGGTTCCCCTATCTTATCCCCCAAAAATTAAAAGAATGCAAAAAAGGTAAATAAATAAGCATACCTAACCATTTCAAGAACTTGTCATTGGGTTTGAGCTTTGCTATAACCGTTCCATGAATTATGCTGTAAACATTGCACTCTAAACGAACTTGTCATTAGGTTTGTACTGCCATATAGCCCCGCCCATCAACTTATGTTGTAAACATTCTATTCTGAGAATTTAGAACATTGGAAGAACTTGAGCATTTGATAGGTCAAAAGACACGAAGTTGAATTGAAGCGTCCTTTCCTTTATTCAGGTTCCCATATAAATGTAAAAATCTGTTCCGATTCCCATATACATGTATAAATATGAATCAATGTCTGCATGTTATAAGAAGTTAAAAGTGTTCTCTTATTTATATTCCTTTTGGTAGATGTATTATTATTATATACATTTTACTTTTATAAATATGATTTTATATATGAATATGAGAATTTTAAACATGGTATCCGAAGTTAAAGTTTGTGAAGCGATTTCTGTTATTTAAAAAACAAAAGAACGTAGAAATAACAATTATCAATGATCTCATTAAGTTTGATCTTTAAAAACAAAACAAAAGAACGTAGAAAGAACAAATAAATAATCATCAATGGTTTCATTAAATTTGATCTTTGCTCATCAATAATGTTGTAAATATTGATGATGATGATGATTGATGTCCACTAAGACCTAATTGGTCAATCTGACCTTAAGAGGGTAAGTGATTACTTGTGATTCTTTAGAATTTTGTTTCTGTGCTCGAAAAACATTAAGAGAAGCTTTCCAAGATCACCATACTTTTGCTGAGTTAAGAGGTTAGGAAGGTTGGTAGTGTGATCAATATTTTGAAAATGAGATCTAATATGAGTATAGGCTGGACAATCTAAGAGAAAGTGTTTTTCATCTTCAACCTTTTTAGTGTCACAAAGGTGACACACTCTTTCATCCCATGGCATTTTAGGAATTGACCAACGCCTAGTTTCACTATGGAGCTCGTGAGAATTTGTTCTTATCTTAGCAATGCTTATTTTTTTCTTTACACCTGGAAAAACAGATAGATAACTTTGATCTTCTAGGTTAGGGTTGATTANAGAGAAAGTGTTTTTCATCTTCAACCTTTTTAGTGTCACAAAGGTGACACACTCTTTCATCCCATGGCATTTTAGGAATTGACCAACGCCTAGTTTCACTATGGAGCTCGTGAGAATTTGTTCTTATCTTAGCAATGCTTATTTTTTTCTTTACACTTGGCAAAACAGATAGATAATTTTGATCTTTTAGATTAGGGTTGATTACATCTTTATAATACCTTAATTTTCTTTTTTTCTCCAACTCTTTATCACACCACATTTTTTCCTTAAATTTTGATTTGACTTTTTTTTTAATAGTATCTTTATTCTGCTTGAGTCGATGATGGTTATGACTTGATTTGAAAGCAATTTTAGGTAGCCTCTTGTCTTCCATATTGTTTAACTTGTTCTTATACATTAGGTATCTAGTCATAGCCTCTTGTCTTCCATGCTATTTAACTTGTTCTTATATATTAGAGTCATGAATATAAACATTCAAAAGATAAAAAAGAAACAAAACTGATTTACCCAGTTGAAGAGTCATCTCCTTCTCTATTCATATTCTCATATAATTCTCATATAAAAAACTTAAGCATTCGAAAGATGAAAAAGACACAAAGCTGGCAGTTGAAGAGTCATCTCCTTATCTATTCATATTCACATATAAATATGTATTAATGTAATTGTAATTCGCAAGTAGCAAGTTAAACGTGTAATAGAAAATAGCAAGTAAGTTGAACGTGCGACATATTTCCATATAAATATGTGTCATTGTATGCATGTTGTAAGTAGTGTTTGTATAAACATTCTTTTCCGTATAAAATATTTTCATTTTATCATTATATCTACTGTTTTTCATTTTATCATTATAGCTATTGCTGCATGGTATATTGCATTTGATTCATCTTTTAATACATATTAATTTATGTGTTGATAATATTTTTTTTTTCATTTCTAAAATTTATATTAGATAATTCATTTTTTCATTGGATAGACTTGAATTCTTATTGTGGAGTCTTATGTGCTTTTCTTGAATTGCAGAAGTCCTTTAAATTTACATTGCCCTAGCAGTATAGCTATATGGAATAACACAATTGTGACATGACGGACTTTAGAAACCCTGATATACTCTAGTTATAAATATCTAACATCGTCAGAAATAAAAAACAGAATATGATAACATAATATGAAATTATATTATCAAAAGCATATAAATTGACAAAGCAACAGGCTAACGATACATGTTGCTGTCACTAATACAATATAGCTCAAAAAATCTGGACGAGGAGTCCAAGCCAAAGCTGTAGGCATGGGAAGACGAACTCAAAGAGCTGCTTGAAGATTTTCCAGGTCCTAACAAGCTGTCAACTAGATCTGTCTTTGATCTCAAGTTGGCTCTAAGTTTCAACTGTCAAACAAGGGTTTGCTGCTGTTTTATAACAACAAACTGTTTAGTAACTTCTTTGCTGTTCTGTTACGGTTACATAGGCCATCAAGGTGCTCTAACATGTAGTTTTGTCACAAGATGTTAGCATATGCATACCATAAGCTATATAACACACCTAGAGATCTTTTAGAGCTGAAATAATGCTGTTCTAAACACTAGCATACATGAAAATGAACACAAGTATATTTGGTCAACATGGCCCTGGATAAAATCTCCTCAGGGAAAACCAGTTTGGAATCTGAGTGTATAAATGTGGAGAAAAGGTGGAATACAACTAGTACAATAAACAGATGAACCTGATACAATAACAACTTGAATCAAGCTGAAACACAAGTCCCAAATGAAGAAGATGTGCCTTAAGATGGTGCACCCTCCTCACAAGTTGCCTAGACCACTGAACTAAAGCTCTCTACCAACTGGAAACTTTGATGGAGAAACCCTCCCATAGTACTGTGAATCTGTGTTGTAGCTCTCTACTGAAACTGTTCTCAAGGAAAACTGACCTCTGCAAGTCCTCCTTGCTCGCTGTGCGCCCTTCTCCTCAAGTGCGCCCTCCTCCTAGCAAGAACTAGCTCCACAAATAAATGAAGGGCTAAGTTTGCTGGCTACCACCACGAATGTGGGCGCCCAAGCTTTCCTCAATGCATCCAACCTCATCCTCATGCTCCTCTCCCAACTCTCTTGGTGAACATAACAAGGAATAATGAGCTCTCCTTTTCTCTTGCACCCTTCTTAAGGAAGCATAAGGAAACCTAAAATATGAGTTGATGAGATCATCTCATCTCATCCCTAATCAATGGTTGAGATCATCTCAAAAGAATCTCAACTCAAAACCCACTTTACTTAAGTTTCCATAGTTTCACTTTATGTCCCTCAATTCACCCACAAAGTGAATCAATTGTCATTTTAGGCTAAAATGATCAAATTTCACTTTTGACTTAAATCTACTAAGTCAAAGTGAAATTAGACATAAGGTACATGGTACATGGTACAAAGTACTTCCCACATGTGTTTATAAGCTCACAAACACAAGGGGACCACTTTACAAGTTGCCTACTGGCAAATACTTAGTGAGTATGGCTGTACCTTGATCAATGAAAGTAGTCTCTGACACAGATCTGCTCAATCTATGTGATCTATAGATGGAAGTGTCTCTCCACCTATCCAAGATCACCTAGATCTTGGTATCAAACCAAAGATCTCCACCTTGGTCTCCCACCAAGGATTTCTACCTCCTGGCATCTCGCCAACGGTCACTACTCTTGGCATCTCACCAAGAGTCTCCCCCTCTTGGTTTCTCACCAAGAGTACCTGGATCTCGACATCTCACCAAGATCCTCAACTTGGCCTCTCGCCAAGTAGCTTCCACCTGAAGTGGAACCAAAATCTGATTTGCCCGTCTCCGTAGCCAAGTGAGGCTCAAGCCTCCGTGGTTCCCTGCTGCTCCTCCTCATCAGTCTCTGATGCTCTGAAGCCCCTGCACCAACCCTCTATCTCGACATCTCTGAAATTGAAGCTGTCTCAAGTGGACCAGTCACCCCTGATGATGGTGTCCAAGAAAACTGAGTCTGAGCTCCCTCTGAATCACTATTATGAGTCAATAGGTCCTCCTCAATTCTGTCTCCCCACCTGATGTTGGATGGTGTAACAACAGAAAAAGTAGTAGCGAATGCACACTCTCTCGCAAACTGTTCATCGAACTGAAGCTCCTCTGCTGAAACATCCTGCTGCTTCTTCTTCTTCTTGGGACACTGTCCTGCATAGTGACCCATCTCCCTACAAGCAAAGCATCTCACTGTGCTCAAGTCTCTCTTTTGCCCACCACTACTCTCTCCCTGTGGCGGGGCCCCAAACTTGGGACCTTGTCGACCTCCCCTGCCAGTCTTCTTCTTGCCCTTTGTCCAAAGAGCAAGGTCCTCATCAACCTGCAATGTATGTTGTTGTCCAGAAGCCTCTGATATAAGAATAGTCTCCTCTTGAACGAAATCATCCCACAATCTCTCCCAAGTGGGCATGTCTCTCTGGCAACAATGCCACGAACAAATGGACCCCATGGTTTGGTAAAGTTGTTTAAGGCTATCCTCACCATAGAAGGGGTATTGGGACTGTTTTTGGCCTTCTCCCCCTTATTCAACTCATTTATTTGGTTGTCTAAGAGAGACTCCTCATATGCATATTGAGTTAAATGGGGAAAAGTGGAGGTGTCTCCAATAATGAATTTCAGGGTCAAGCTCCTCTTCTTCCCTCTCCTCATCAATAACAAGGTTGTTTTGAAGGGGGGTTTGAATTTTTTGATCATTCCTATCTCTATCCCTTTGTTCCCTTGGCATAATTTGAGGAGCATTGTTATTTGGCCTCTTGAAGTTGCCTCTGTTATCAGTATTCGGGACATTCTTATAACCTTGCTTCCCTTCGAACTTCTTCTTTTCCATTTTTGCAAACAGGGACTTCACCATCTTGGTTAATTCATCTACTTGAGGGTGAGATGCAGAAGAAACCAGAGCTTGAGGCCTCAGATCTTCCTCTTCCTCTGTCTCTGTCAGCTTTGCTCCTAAGCCTGTCAACTGCTAACACATTGGATTCTACCTCCAGGGCTGCATCTTGCATATGAGTCAGGGAAGTAGCTCTTCTCTCTCTGAGCAGGAGGCAGAAATCGAAGTCAAAAGCACTAGCATAAGTGATTTTGGAAGAGACTTCAGTAGGCTTTATCTTAGCAGGGAACTTATTGTACATCTTGTTGAATCTTTTGGAGAAATCGAAGAGAGATTCTCCCTCCTTTCTCTTTAGTGATCCGAACTCTGTGATATAATACATAAAATCCTTTTTGTCCCCCCATTGCCTCAATAAGGCATCATCTAGAGCCTCAATCCCAACAATAGATCCAGGATTCAAACCCCCGAACCATTTCCTAACCTCACCATCAAGGTTTTGAACAAAGACTCTCATCCATACATCTTCATTTTCAATATTTAGATTGTCTACATAACTGCAGAAGGCAACAAGGTGCTCTTCAACAGTTATGTCTTCTTCTCCAGTGAACTTAGGCATATATTTCAGGTAATATTCACTAGGGAGAGCATTCATGGGCTGAGGTAAGACTAGAGGGGCATATCTTGCAGCCACAATGGAATCCATTCTGTTTCTAGGGGGATTAGCACCTACCATAGGGATGACAGTTGGAGGAGAATTATGGGGAGAAGGTGTTAGAAGAAAGGAGACTAGAAGTGAGCTTCCGAGAGGAAAGGGAAACAACAAAGGATTTGGAGAAAAGGCTATTGGACTTGGGGGAACAGAGGTTTCCCTTTTTGTAAAACTAGTAACTCTAACATGAGGAGGAGTGGTAAAGCCCGGGGTAGGAAAATATTATGAGGTGCTGGGTCTAAACCACGATACAACTTCAGGGGAGGGAGGAGTGACAATGGTTTCTCCCTCCAATCCCAGACCAGGAGGGGAAAACTCAACAGGAACACTCCCAAAATTTAAAGTTCGGGGAACTCCAATAGAAGGTATAACAGAAGGCTGAAAAGTAGAAATTGGAGTTCCTATAGGATAATGAAAATCACCAGAAATACTTGGTTCAATAGTAGAAGTACCTTTATGAAGGGCCTTTCCCTTTCTGATAATTTTCTCTGGGTCAGCTTCAGGTGTTGCTAAAGGTAGCTGTGGAGTAGACCTCATGTGTTTGCCTCTGGAAGCCACAACTGAAACAATGGAGTCACTAGTGGTTCGCCTTAGTGGAGTCGCCAGGTGCACAGTTGCAATCTTGATGTATTAGAATCTGATGCACCTTCAGAACTAGTAAGCTTTGTCGTTCAATCCCAGGGAAAATATTCAACTTCGTCCTCGGCAACGGCGCCAGAAATGTTAACACCAGAAGTCACCTCTGGATTGCGGCAGAGGTAAGCCTGATACCCATCAGTTTGTATGTCACAGTAAATGGTTTAAAGGGTGGTTTAATGGATGCAGTCTCGGGATTATATCGCTTTAGCTCAGAAAACTGGGTTGGTGCGCATACACAAATGAGGTCTTGATCTAACTTTAGTCAGTAAGCTGGTATAGTGGTGAGCAGGTGGAAGAGCATGAGGAAAATGTGAAGGTCTGCTATGGACATCCGGTCTTCCATCAGCCTCTAGAGGAAAACTTTCAGGCGCAAGATCCTCTTGGATCTGGTAACTTAGAGAAACTGAAAACGTTGTAACAACAACTGCAATCAAACCTACATTACACTACAGTCACAACACTCGACTGGATCATCCATGCCCGAGCTTTCAGAATCAGAGGCAAAAGAAATGAAGGAGAAACTAACTGCCATTAAACAAGAAGTCTCAAGTGACAATACACAACCAGAGAACCAGAGGCCTCATCAAAACATTACAATCGGGAGCGTAGCTCAACCATCGACCCTAACAAAATATGAGAATGACTCCTATATACTTAGAACCAAAATCGCAACAGCGAGTTCGAGTCATTGCATTGAAGGCGATACGTCTGCATGCCTCCTGGTAGACTGTGCATGCAGTCTCTCGTCAGACACGAATTCTGCCAGACACAATCGTGCTTCAGAACAGGCCCGCGACTAAGTAGACTAATGGACGGTCCTTTCCTGGGCTTTCCATTTATGGTGGAAACGATGTTCAACTACCACCACCTGCTTTAATAACTGCTTCCTCGGGATTAGAGAGCTCCAAGTCAACTTTGCATCTGAAGGATGTGGCGGTTTTCCCTTGGCTGTCTGCTACTTCGTTGGACCGTTACAAGGGGACACAGTTGGCGGGCGTGGACGAGGATCTGGCGGGGACGATGGTGCGATCGACGTGGAGGTGAGAAGAGAGACAACGATATGGACAGACGTGGCAGATGGAAGGTGATCAAGAAAGTGCGGGCGGCAAAAAATGTGGGTACTGCGTTGGGACAGGTCGAAGGTGAAGTGGCACGGGGTGATGATGTGGGGGCAGAGGAAAGGTCGCGGCAGTAGGCGGGATGGGGACCATCTGCCTAGATGGATTTGAGCGGTAGAACACCTGGTAGGAGATGATAGGCGAGAGTGATAAGGGGATGTGACCCGGAGGTGAGTGGAGGACAGGTGTGCCACAATGAGACGAGGAGGGAGAGCAGGCGATGTGATGGGCCGAAGAGAGAGATTGAGTGGAGGATAGATGGCAACGGGAGGAAGAAGCGGTAAGGGAGAGCGGTAAGTGGGATATTCTGGAAGGGGCGGGGTGGTAAGCAGTTTGGAGAGGGGGGGATCCGAAATGACGAGAACGTGCCACGATAACGGTGGGCCCGATAGGGAAACCACTTTTCGGGGGGAGTTCGGTATGGACCACACACCGTAGATCTGGGCACGTAGATCTAAGTCGCTCAGATCTACGCGTCGATTAGCACAATCGCGCCCAGGCCCAAAAACTTAGGATAACGCGATTTTGTGGGTTTTTTGCCCCTTTTCTTCATTTCTTTCACCAAGGGGCCAACTTCTTAGGAAAAACACCCCTTTACAAATTAATGTGATAACAGGGAGATAACAAGATAACAAAGTACACAACTAATTAGCATAGAATAGATTACATTGTTTTAATGAAGATTGTTATCCCCTCACACTTAGGGTTATCTAGAGGAGATCATGTCTCATGGCCGGTAATGAAGACAATAATCTCGATGATGATGATGATGATGATGATGATGACTTGCATTCTTCACAGATTCCAGCCCCTCATATGCCTACCTCCTCATTCAGCTCAATTTATCACACCTGATCAACATGGTTCAGCAGATGATGGTGGTCCAACACATTATGAGGTACACTAGTCATTGTTTCATATAAAGTGTCATATTTAATGCATTAGGCATTTAGATGAGGATCATGGGTTGAAGTTGGATAATGAATCACAAGCTTGGAAGTTATGCTTTTTGCATTGTTTCACCTTGATGGCCATCATTTGTGTCCTAGTCCAATGCTGTCACTCTTGGGGAACATGGGTGCTACTTACTGGGAGGATTTGGTAGGCTCAACGTATTGTTTCCTCCCATACTTATCACTTTCCATCCTTGGGCCTTTCGCAATGTACTAAACTTCGATAATGGCTGTTACATGTACACCAAAAAGGCCCATGGTTCATTCTCCTACGAGAAGAAGGGATAGAATGTTGAGATTGATGCAACTGCTAAAAAATAAGAAAAAGAAAGAAGGTCAGCTTGAGCTCTATCTCCTCACTATGAGGTGATCGCCCCTAGTCCTAATGCACTGAAAGCATATCAATTAAAAGTACCTAATCCCAGTAAGAAAAGAAAACAAAGAATAAAGTGCTTGAAACCTGAAAAGGGGACTTGCAAAGCAATAAATGAATATCAAAAGGCAGGAAAAGGGGTTTGGAATACACACAATGCCGAGGAAAGGGTATCTCAAGCAGCAAGTGCTCCCTCTACAAAGACGCTCATGGAGATGGACCAAGAATGGTACCTTGTATGTTGATGACTCCATCACCATGAAGTAGTTCCCCAATCGTTTCATTCACCATACTTGCACTTTGGTAGGTTTTCTTGGAAAATATCTTTGTACCTGGGTATTGACACACCTAATAAGGTTTTTTGATGGTCCTCCCATACCTAAACTTGGCAAATTGCGTAAAGTCTTGAGCTAATGTGAAGTTTGAAGAAGATATCTAATGTGAATTGTTTATGTGGCTTTTGTATTAAATGATGGCTTACTTTGTATGATTCTAATGACACTCTTGTATCTCGTGATGGTTGGTCTTACCTGATTCAATAAGTTTTATTTGGTCATGATGCACCTTTACATGGTCCTTTGGAGGACGATTTCATGATGACACCTAGGATGTTGTGCACCATTTAGAGGACATTGTACACTTGATGCAGGGTGTTGGGCCATATGATGACTAGACACACCCTAGGACACCTTCTCATACCTCTTGGACCTTGGATGATGGAAAGATGAGCTCAAATATTGCAGATATGGTCAGATTGACTATCAAATGGGCAAGAGGCCGACACCTTAGATAGTGCACCCTGGAGCCACATTAGGTTTTGACTTCAGGGTGTTGCACTTGGAGATGATTGGAAACCCCTTGGAGAAATGATGGACCCTCCTTTTCCACCTTGGAAATTGACCATGTTGATGATGATGTCCTGTGCTATGATGATTTGATGATGGTGGGGCTGACCATATCACTAGGGCATCCATTTTGATGATGAGTTGGGGCCCTTAGATGATGCAAGATGACCTTTAATGAGGAGGTGTGACCTTTCCCCATGCTTTTCACCTTTTGATGATGAAACGTGGCCTTTGGAGGCCTTTGCACCTTTATAGAGCATGAGGTCATACTTTTGTGGCATTCTACACTCACACGTGTCACTTTGGAGGGAACATTTTGGTGTATTATCATGTTTTGTTTATGCTTGAGGCTATTTTAGTCAACCATGATCTATCCCCCTTGTATCATGGACATTTTATGTTTTAGAGGCTTTTGAGGGTTTATAGTGCTAGGGTTGCCTCATTTTAAAGGCTAGCACCACCTCATTTGTAAATCTTAGCTCACGCTTGTGGAGAATCACTTCTATAGCTCTCTTCTCATCTTTTCTATTATGGAGTACTTGTGTGCACCTTTTGGAGGATAGTCTTATGGATGTTTTTTCTTGTACTGGTGGATGCTCATGAAACTAGGGTTTCCTAATGCATAACAATTTGGCATAGTAAGTGTTCTATTCCAAGTTTAAGTGTTTGTTCGTGATATATTTGGTGTATGCTCTATTAGATGGTTAATAGTTGCATGTTATCTTATATCTTTGAATGATTTTGTTAGAAACCCTAAGGAATGATTAAGATTGTTTATCCCCTTCCTTTGTTTGTCCATCAAAATTTGTTGAAGCATATATGGTCACATTAGGGATTATGATTCTATACCCCCCTAACCTTGCTCTTATGGGTTAAAATCTAGGGTTTTTGATTGTATAAATCTTAGGATTTAACCTCCTTCCATTTGACTTTCTTGCTAGATGCCTTAGAAGAGTGGGACGACATCTAGGGTTTATGATTGTATAAACTCTAGGGTTTCCTTCCTAGAATTTTATTCGAACCTCTTGCTTTGAAGACCCGTGGACTTTGCCTCCCTCGTCGACTTCGAGGGATAGCTTGGAACGTACCGGAATGGAAATGCCATTGTCTGTAGTGGAGATAGATTATCAAGCCATTCAATGAGCTACTGCAAATGAAGATCCATCTCCTGCCTTGACGGAGGAAGTGGATCCCGTTTTAGAACCTGTATGGGCCCTTAATTCTTCCAACTCTCACGATTGCTTGGACATCGTTCTCCCTTTAGATGAGGCAATCTTAGAGGCGATGAGATGTCTTGGACGACCTTGGGAAGACTTACACCATAGGTCTTATTTCCTTCCTGAGCCGAGTCGTGTAGAAAAGGGACAATTTCGGTCGACCATCGTTGGAGATGTTGATCGTACACTGAACCCATTGGCAACTCATGGCATATTTACTGAAGGGAACATGACAAATATTTCAAAGACTATCCCAATCAATATCTCCAAGACCCCTGATGTCATGGAAAATGTTTTTATTGGGGTGGCTTGTTCTCCAGAGGAAATTCGTTCATATACGACCCTTTTTAAGGATTTCTGCGACATGTTCGCCTGGTCTTATGATGAAATGCCAAGAATAGATCCTCGGATTGTCCAGCACGAGATTCGAACTTATGCGAATGATAAACCGGTTCGACAAAAAATGCAACCAGTGAACCCTAGGAAAACAACAACGATCAAGGTTGAGGTAAAAAAATTGCTTAAAGCAGGTTTTATTTATCCACTCCCGTTGACAGAATAGGTATCCCACCCCGTTCCGGTAGATAAGAAGCAGGGCATCATTTGAGTCTACATGGATTTCCACAATTTAAATAAGGCTTGTCCTACAGATAACTTTCCTAAGACATTTATAGATCAAATCCTTGATGAGTGCACATGAAGTGAACTTTTTTCTTTTATGGACGGTTTTTCTGGTTACAACTAGATACAAATCCGGCCCGAGGACCAACATAAGACTGCTTTTATTTGTCCTTAGGGAACCTTTGCATACAAGAAAATGCCCTTTGGCCTAAAAAATGTTGGAGTTACCTTTCAGCGGGCCATGATGTTTTCTTTCCATGAACTTAAAGACATAGTGGAGGCTTATCTAGATGATCTTACAACTCATTCTCACAAGAGAGTGCAACCTTTGTTACACCTCCGCCTTGTCTTTGAGAGATGTGGCATTATCGAATTCGTTTGAATCCTCACAAGTGCATTTTTTGTGTCACTTTAGGGCGTCTCTTGGGGTTTATCGTTTCAAACAAAGGGATCATAGTCGACCCTTTGAAGGTTGAGGCAATATTACAATTGCCTCCCCCGCGTACTGTGCGTCAACTTTAGAGCCAACAGGGAAAGGAAAATTTCCTTTGGCATTTTGTACCAAACCATGTTGATATCACTAAAGGCTTTATGCGCCTTTTAAAATTGGGGGTTCCCTTTTTTGGTATGAATCGACACAGTGTTCATTCGATGTATTGAAGAAAGCTCTAATTTCTGCCCCTTTGCTTAGTCCTCTCGACTATAATAAATATTTCATGTTGTATCTTGCAACAACTGAATCTTTTATCTGCATGGTTTTAGTTCAGGAAGATGCTGAGCTCAAGCAACACGTCATCTATTATTTGAGTCGTGGCTTGGTTGGTTCTAAACTAAAGTATTTGCACGTTGAGACGCTGGCGTTAGCAGCTTTCCACGTTGTTCAACGTCTTCAACATTACATTTTACTGCGCAAGACGACCATTGTCGCTGACGTTAATCCTTTTCAATATGTTTTGACTCGACGAATAATTGGCGGGAAATACAACAAGTGGATTGTTGTACTGCAAGAGTTCGATTTGGATTTTTCCTTTGCCAAATCCAAGAAATCTTGAGTCTTCGTTGAACTTATGTTGGAGTTTCCAACAAAGAATTAGGATGACGCAGTTATTGATTCGTTTCTAGACGAGCATATATTCCTCATCTCTTCGTCTGAGCCTTGGTATGGAGATATTATCATATATCTCTAGACTCTGAAGTGTCCTTCACATTTTTTGCGAGAGGAGGGACGACATATTCGCCACTTGGTGAAGAATTACCTCATTATTGGCGACAATTTGTATCATCGAGGGGTAGATTCAATTTTTCGTTGCTACCTCACTCGAGGAAGTGGAGTTGGTGTTGAATGATTGCCATAGGGGAGCATGTGGCGGTCATCTGTCTGGGTTGGAAACAATCCAAAAGATTTTGCGCGCCTGATGTTTTTGGCCAACGATCTTTAAAGATTGCATTGAGGTGGTCAAGAAATGTCACCCTTGCCAAATCTTTTCTAAAAAGATGCGCGCACATCCTGCTCCTGTGTTCCCCGTCGTTACCGTCGACCCTTTCACCAAGTTGGGGGTTGATTTTATGACATGCCACCTAGTTTCAATTAGGGGGCATCAATATATCATAGTGGTCGTTGACTATTTTACGAAGTGGGCAGAGGCCATGCCAACGTTTGCTGATGATGGTGAAACCGCCACACTCTTTGTGGTTAACCATGTCATTGCTAAGTTCAGGGTTCTAAAAGAGATTGTCACTGACCATGGAAGTCACTTTTAGAACCGCATGATGTCAGAATTAGCATCAAAACTAGGTTTTAGGAAGGATCATTCGTCTCCTTACTATCCTTAGGCAAATGGTCAGGTTGAAGCTATTAATAAATCCCTGAAAACCATTTTGAAAAGAACTGTCAACATGAGCAAATCAAATTGGCACTTGATGTTATATCCGACAACCTCAGTCAAAACTGCAACATGCTTCTCTCCTTTTCAACTCGTTCATGGAGTAGTAGTTTTTCCTATTGAATGCGATATCCCTTCACTTAAGATTGCTAATCGAGCTCCTTCCTTACACGACTGAACTTGAAGAGTGCCTTATTTACTTAGAAAATCTTGACGAGCAATGTCGAGATGCTGCTATAGCAAATGAGGCACATAAGAAGCATGTCAAGACTAACTATGATAAATCCGTTTGTCCGAGGGTTTTCTCCGAAGGGGACCTTGTTTTTCTCTATGACCAGGACAAGGATCCCTTGGGGGTAGGAAAGTTCAACCCTATGTGGCACGGTCTGTATGTCTTGCAGCGTGTGTTGAAGAAAGAAGCCTACGAATTAGCAGATTATGAGGGAAATGTGTTGTCGGAGCCCAGAAATGGGCTTTATCTTAAAAAGTACTATGCTTGAGCTTCATTGTTCAAGTACTAGTTCTTTTGTAATTATTGTTTATCTCTTGTATATAGCTTTGTTTAGATTTCTTTTTCGTTTGTCCTACGTTATGGATCGTTGTGCTTTTGCTATGTGGCAAAATGTCGGGGGAGTCATCAGTCTAGATCGGGTTTGTAGACGGTGATAGTCACCACACTTGGAATCTTGCTTTCACTACCTAGGTGATTAATTCGCCCACTAACAAGCTAGTTTCCTTTGGAGGTGTTTGTCTCGAAGCAACTACCAATAATGTAGCTGAGTACAGTTCCTCTATTGAGCTTTTGCAAGATGCTTTGTTACATGGCAATCAATGTCTCCAGGTCTATTTGGATTCTCATTTGGTAGTGTCGCAATTGAATGGTCTCTACCATATACACGATTCGACATTTCTCTGTTGCTTCCTTAGAGTACATCTTCTGGAACGATCATTTGTTTACATTACTTATGTACATGTTCCTAGACAATCTAATCTAGTAGTTGATGCATATGCTAACTATATTCTAGATTGGCATTTGTCTCATCAATAACACAAGCGCACACCATTTACACATGTAAATATCCATAATTTGCAAGTGATTCATAATAACCGAGGCAAATATATATATATATATATATATATATATATATAATGAGGTCCATAGTTAAAAAGTCGAGCTTCTAGCCCCAAATCTTATAGATACAAAATTGTTCCCTTAGCACATACAAGGTCTAGGCCCAAGGCATGTGAGCTCTATCATAACAAAGTACAGTGTTTGCAAAACGCCAGAAAAGGAAGACCCATGTCCGGGGTACACCAACTACATGGTGTTGCATCCCCACTGGTAGATCATCTATGATTTCCATAGGGAAGAAACGTATTAAGGCCTCTATGTTCCTTTCCACGTTTTGAAGTGTCCTAGTTGCTTCATCACTGGCTTGAGTTTCGCCTCTTCCCTGGTGCTTGTATCGTGGGAAGTCAACGGGTCCCACAGACCCGATATATGCACATCTAGAGGTCGCATTTTAGTAACATGGATCTCGCCAAAAATACATGTTAATTTCTTCTTTAACATCTTATTTAAAAAATAAAAATTAAATAACTTAAAAAGATAAAGAGTTTACCTATCTCTCTAAGCATTGCATCAGGAGGTACGACCATGTCTGGGTCTTAGGAGAAGTCGATCCCGGTGTACGGGTAGTCTTCGATGGTGGGTATTTGTCGTGTCTACCATTCAAAGAAGTCATCATTGTAAGGGTTGAACACTGCTCCCCCTGCTAGGCCCGTCAGTAACTCTGTCCATTGGATCAATGTTGGCCATGTTCGTTGGTGTTCTCTCACATGTATCCTTGGGTTTATGCCCGATACTCTCTAAAAAAAAAGGCACAAAGAACACTCCCGAACTCAAAGTTTTTGTTCTTCCTTAACTTGCAGTCTGTCAACTATGTTTTCATGCAGTTGAGCATAGTGGTACTCCAGTCGAACATTGTCGGTTTCAGACACTCAATGGCATATTGCATCTGAGATCGTGATGCTTGGTGTAAGGATGTTGACCCTACAATGTGAGTCATGGTATATAGGATGCTTTAAGGATCAAGTACTCTATGTTTTTGATGGGTACTTGTGAACCCACCTTGACGGTGTCAACTTCGCAATATGTGGCTATATAATCCTCAATGGTTAAGCCACCCCCCCCTCGGGTTCTCAGGTTCACTACCTCTCCTCTTCATGAGAGGCTTGTAATGAAGTAGATATCCTCCACTGTGATGGTCAATGGTTGCCCATCAAGCATAAAGGCCTTTGCATCCAGATGCCAATAGTCTATGAGAAAGTTCAGTATCCGTCTTTGTGCTCGCATGTTACTTGTTTGAAAAAACTTATACATGCCACATTGATGGAGGACTTCAATGGCATTAACATCTTCCACCACAGAGTTATCAACGACCTCATGCTCATGTTCTCTCCACTGAACATACATCTTGCGAATTTTGAAGAACAAGGGAGTTAGCATTTTTCTTTTTCCATTTTTGCGAAAGTGAATGCTATTCACAGTTATAACAGTCACATATATACGCGATTCACTTTAGTCTAAATAATGTATATACACGATTCATCCCAAGTTGAATCGCGTGCATGCAGAATATGGGAGAAAAAGAGAACCGCTCTTCTCATTTTCTCACACAATTTAAAAAGTAAATGGATGAAAATGAACGTCAGGTTTGAAACTTACTTGGTCCAAGTGGCGAGTGATTTCGTTGCTCCAAGCTCCAAGAATCTTCGTTGGAAGTAGAAAGGGTTTTCACCAACAAGGTTAAATTTTGTAAATTTTGGCAATAATATGGTAAAATGGTGAGTTTTTTACTATTTAATGTCATTTTTTGACCCAATTACTATAGCTTTGTCATTTTTTGACTATTTGAACTAATATCTAAGGGGCTTTGTAGTGTTTTTTTGGTATTTCAGGTTTTGAAAGTATACTTTGGGGTTTTTTTTGGCCCTTTTTCTGATTGACAGAGTCTTTTCAAGGCTCAGAGCAGGTAAGGTTTTCGTATTGTTGCCACCTTATACACACCTCGGGTCATGTGGAAGAAATCTTTAATCCACTGGATGTGTCCTTGGGGGCAAGTCTTGAGTTGAGGTGCTGTCCCCTGATTCTCAACTCCTCTGTCTAGACCAACTCCTAGCGAAGCCAAGGGGGTAGTCCCTAAAAAATAACTAAGGCTAAGTAAGCTAAGTACAAAAAGGAAATCTAGGAGTTTATTCAAAGCAAGAACAAAGTACAAGTAAATATATTCTAGCAGCATATATGACATGACACAAAATAGAATTTGCCTATGATAAAGATATAAAGCATGTAAAGTACGTGCATGTAAAAGATACAATACTGAAAGCAGATACAAATGCTTGAAAGATAAATTATAAGCAATATAAAGACCAGTGCCAATAATGTAAAGGTTGTTGCAAGGTGTATGTAATATTGCTGAAATGAAGATGTGTTGCGAAAGCTCTTGACAATTTTATTATTAAGGTGAGTTGTTTAGCTCGTGGGTTTATTGCAAAGTGACTTGATAGTGCAAGTCCACTTATGAGTGTGAAGTATGTGCAAGTGATTGCAAAAAAAAAATCTAATCTAAATGTTGACCCCTCTAGAAGTTATCCCTTAATTGGGTACAAAGAACAATGTCAGAGGTCCAACACGGGGAGAACCTAGATCTCAAATTTCTCGTTTGACTTCACACACAAGTACGTTTGTAGGATCCCAATTTAGCAATAACTACTATTGGATTGTCCTATTAAAACTAAACCCACACTGACCAGTACTTGTTCTGATGTACTCCACACCTCAGATCAAACAAAATCTCACAAGGGAGGGGACAGAGCAATACTAGGGGAAGTTGAGGGGAAGGTTTGTTTGCCAACTTTGAAATTGCAGAAATGAAATCTAATCTACTTTAATTTAATAATTGAAACTACTCAACATTTTGTGGTGTTGTGATTGATTTTATGGTTTATTTTATCTTTTTAAATTAGTGGAACTTGAAAGCATAAGCAAAATGGAACAAACAGGCAATCACGCAAAAGGACATCGATCCCCCTAAGGGGGATTAAGATTGGGCACTGTGTAGCCCATTGATTTTATTGATGTTACAATGATCTCTTTTGGGTATGCTTGTGATCCTTATAAAATCTGGATCAACAAACTTTACAAGTTTTCAGGAATTTATTATGAAAGAGGAAAGTTGTTCTCGGATGTCCCGAATGGTCCAAATCTTCAAAATTTGACCAACATCTCGTCCTATCTGTTCACCAAACCTGCAAAAACAGCAAGCTAAAGATGACAGAAGACTCTCAAAAACACTTTGAAAGTGTCTTTGAACTTAAAAAATATACAAAACTAGCAAGATTTTACCAAGAAAAGCAAGCTAAAGGCTAGCTTCCTTAGTGTCTTTTGTTTGCTGTTTTAGGAGAGAAAACAATTAGCACTTAAGAACTGTCGTATATGAATTTAGAAGCTCAAAATCAAATCTACCTTCTAGCCTTAAAAATTTTCTTCTAAAAATTAGCTAAAAGGATGGATTTACACAAGCTAGATCTATTGAAAAAATGAGACTTTTGTAAAATGAAATCTAGATCTACTTGCATTTAGCATGCAATGACAAGTTGCTTTAGATATAACTTTGAAATAACAAACTTAAGCCTTGCTTGTATGAAAGTAACCAAAAGAAGATTGTTTAAAAGAATTTTAGAAAGAGAGAGGAAAAGAGTTTTGCTCAAGATCAAATCCTTGGGCTATGGAGTCCTTTGAGAAATGGTTGAGGGATTCTTGCTCCAAAATATCTTGAATATGGGTGAAGTATTGCGCTCAAATGATTTACCACTCCAAGCTTGAGAACTTATGAAACTAAGACAATTCTTGCCAACAAATTGCGTTAAGCATGCAATTTCCCTACAAATGAAAACTATAAAACATGCATATTAGCATAAATAAACATGAAATCAATATTCACAAATGTGAAGGATAACAAGATCATATATAAACAACCTAGTTCAAATAGATCTTACATCCAAGGGACATATTAAGAAATTAGAAAGCAAGAATGTTAATCTACAAGTACCTCAAATATATACATGAACAATTTCCATCCACACCATGAACACCATCCACAATTGACCTCCAAAGTCTTTTATTCAATTCTCAAGAGAGTTTACAATAGTAGCATTACAACAAAAATATTCTTTCCCCAAGCTCCCACTCTTTTTGAGGAGGGGGGTCTCTTTTCTTATATAGCATGAGAGGGTGATGTTTCCAAATCATGAGGGCGAGTCATCTCAAGGAAAAGCATGAAGTTTCCAAAGCACAAGGGCGAGTCACCTCTAGGCAAAAGTGTGATGTTTCCAAAGCACAAAAGTGCACATATCATCTCAAGGAAAAAGCATGATGTTTCCAAAGCACATGGGTTTACATGTCAAGGGAAAAAGCGTGATAAAGAGGAAGGTGCGCCTTCTTTCCTTGGGATTTCCACTATATGACAAATCACTCTAGTTAAGTCGCCTTTCACTTGAGACATCTCGCCACCACTTGAGAGGACTACAGATACAAGGAAAACATGTCTATGTCCCAAACATCTTTCCTTGATTTAAGGATTGCTGATTTTTTCCTTTTCTTTATCTTTTTATTCACCCTTTTTGAGAGAAATTGATTTTTAATGGGTAAAAACCAATATTTTGCCTCAACAAGGTGGTACATAGGTAAAATGGGTATTATGAGTTAGAAAACTAATACCCCCAAGGCATATAATGCCTCTTAATAACACTTATTTAACTTATACATCATTTACAATTAAAATATCCGGTTTGTGGGAAATTTTTTATTTGTTGAAAACATTAAAAAGAACCTAAGGGGGACTTAGCGCATTTCCATATGACTCAAAAGTGATGACTAGCATGGTAATATACATTAGATACTAGACTTAGACAACACACCAAGGCCTAGCCACTAGGACATACTTCAACTTTGGAGGAGAATGAGTGAAAAAAGTTACAAATTATAACTCGCTTGTAATGAAGCAAGATATAATTAGAAAGTAAAAAAAAAACTCTAGAGTAATGCACTAATGACCAACTCTTAGGGGGCTAATCATTTTACAAAGTATGCTAGCTCATCTTATTACAATTCTCCATGGGGGTATGGAAAATGCAGGAGAAGAAGAAGAAAAGGGGCCATAATGGCCGTCTGGATTTTTGAACTCTTAATTTGAACAAGTATCTTGTTCAACTTTGGCGGCTCAACTACAAGTCCATCCTAGTGCAACTTAGTGGGTAACAGTGACTCCATGTGGGGACGTGTGCTTGATCTTTTTAGGAAAGGAAAGCATGCAAGAACTTCAAAATCTGTAACCTGCAAAACAAGTGTCTCACCAAAATAACATCAGTCACACATATATAGAAACCATCAATTAAAACATAAGTTGCATGAATAATATACATATATACAGGAACATGCAAAAGAAGAAAGTGAAATAATATACAAGGAAAAAGTAAAGACATGAAAGTAATATACAAAGGAGGAGGGTTAGAGAGATTTGTGTTACAAGGGATGCCCCCATGGGCATTAGATGATTGCGATGGAGAACAACTTGAGGAGCTACCCATTCACTGGTAGAGTCAACTTCTCTCCATCCAATTGGCTGAGTTAGAATACATTGTAACCAACCACATCATGGATGATATATGGTCCTGTCCACAAACTGTCAAACTTGTCGTGCTTCCTGACTTCTCTTTTCGTTTTTCCCATAATAATACTGTGTTACCCTTTTGAAAGGCCCTTGGTCTGGAAGACTCATCGAAACTCTTTTTAACCTTTTCTTGATCCCTGACACTCTGATCAAATGCCTTTCTTCTATTCTAATCTAACTCTATCAATCAATTCAATCTGTTCTGTAATGCATCCTTATCTATATTGAATCCCTGAAGGAGTTGATATGCTGGAAGCCTTAAGTGAATTGACAACGTGACATCTAACCCATAAACAAGCTCAAAAGGACTCTTCCCTGTTGCACTCTTTTTGGTTATCTTGTCAGCCTAAGTGCAAACTTGATCTTACTGTCCCATGCTTTCTTGTTATCCCCTACTGTCTTCTTAATGATGGTCATTAGATTTTTATTACTTGACTCAACTAGACCATTCCTTGGGGATAATAGTTTGATGAACGAGATAAGATAATGCCATATTTAAAACAGGAGGAAATTTCTGTTGAATTGAAAGCTTTAGCATTATCTGTTGTGATTTTGGCAGGCACACTGAATCTTGTAATTATCTTGTCTCCCAGAAAGCCAATGACTATCTTTTCGGTTTCCCAATTGGTGGGTATGGCCTCTACCCACTTGGTGAAATAATTGGTCGCTGTCAAAATCCAAGTGTATCTGTTACTTGAATTGTCTTTAAATTGATCGATGAAATCAAGGCCCCTTTGCTGGAAAGGGGCCTCAACTACTACTGGTTGTAATGGCAGAGCTTCCATCTTCTTCTTTCCTGTGAAAAACCGACACTGTTGACAACCTCTGATAAGCTTGTGAACATCTGAGAAAATAGTAGGCCAGTAGTACCATGCTCTAAGGATTTTATGGGTTATGGTTTTTGCTGCGAAATGCCCTTCACAAAATCCTGAATGAAACTCAGTCATAAGTCTTTTAGATTCTAACTCATCAACACATCTAAGTATTATCTCATCGGCATTCCTCCACCCGAATCCATCTTGAATAATGCAATACTTTGAAACTTTTAACCTTAATGCTCTTCTTTTGTGACCTATCGAATTGGTCAAGTAAGGTTAAGGAGGAAAAAGATGACGTCTGAATACCACTGATGTTGTTCTCACATCTGAAGCTCTATAGACATAACTGGACCTGGCTGACTGTTCTGACACACTAAATCCAAAGCATGTACATTTCCCTCTGTCAACATTCGAGTTAGACCCTGACCTTTGACCAATTTAGTGGGTTTAATCTCTAAGTCATATTTTTGAATTTTCGAAACCGACTTTCCTCTAACGCCCAAGCAATTCTGCTTATCTAAAATGTCTTTTACTGCTAAGTGAGGCACATACCCCACTATCTTTGAATACCCAACATAGACTCTGAAATTATTAAAAGATTTTACTAAGGCATATGCTTGTTTTTCCATAATAGTGTAATTCAATTCTGAGTTATGCAATGCCTTACTCATGAATGCAATGGGATGCTCTTGTCCTTCATCATTTTTCTGGAGCAACACCCCTGCAATAGTGTGTTCTGAAGAAAAGAAAAAGACTTGAAAATCTTTGGAGTAATCAGGACTAATTAAAACATGAGATCTAGCAATGACATCCTTATTACTCTTAAAATATTTCCTTCCTTCATCCATCCATTCAAACTTTACATCTTTATTTAAAAGCTTAAGAATGGGTTTTATAGTCTCGACTAAGTTTGGGATAAATCTTCTAACAAAATTGATTTGACCAAGGAAGATTGGACGACTTTCTTGGTTTGAGGTAAAGGGATTCTTTTGATTGTTTCTACTCTCTTTGGATCAATCTTTACCCCATATTTTGAAATGATGTGGCCCAACAATTTTCCTTCATTAATGCCAAACACTGATTTAGTCGGATTAAGGGAGATGCCATACTTGCGACATCCTTCAAATACTTGCTTTAGATGACTTATGTGATCTGATCTATCCTTAGAAAACACAATCAATTCATCCTGATATATCTCAATGAATTTGCCCATTAATTCTTTAAAAGCAAAATACATTGCTCTTTGGAAAGTGACACTTGCATTTAATAACCCAAAGGCATTCTCAAGTATTCAAAGGTGCCCCAAGGTGTTGTGAAAGTAGTTTTTTTCTGATCGTCCTTTCTCACTAACACCTGATTATAGTCGGAAAAGCCATCTAACATAGACACGATTTGTGATCCTGTGACTCTTTGTAGCAAAGTTTCCATGTTAGGGAGGGGGTAGTTGTCTTTAATACATGCCAAATTTAAATTCCTGAAATCAATACATAATCTTATCCCTCCATTTTTTTCTGGACCATAACTAAGTTAGAACACCATGATGAGTGTCTAGATGGTGCAATGATACCAACAACTAACATCTTCTGAAACTCTTTCTGCACCATGGGGGATAACTTAGGATTTATTTGCCTTCACTTCTGACGAAAAGGCTTGGTATCTTATTTAAGAGGGATTGTGTGTTGAATTACATCTTCCCTGTATGATTTAAGCTCATCATAAGTGAAAAAAAACACATCCAGGCTCTTGCACAAGATTTATTAGATTTTTTCTTGCCTTTTCTGAGGTTCCTTTTCCAATTTTTTTCATATTTGGGATCCTGAACTGTTCCAATGTCTATCTCAATACAATCACCAAGATTTATTACTTCTTTTTTCTTTTTATGCAAGTCTTGTCTGTCAAAGATTTGCTCTAATGCAACAAGTACCCTAGGAATTGGATTCTTAATGGGATCATCCTCTTCGAGATATTCCTGCCCCTTTTCCTTGTAATTGACATTAAAATCTGAGAACTCTTGAACATTGTGAATGAATCTTAATATGTGCTTATCATCTCTGAAAACCTGCCAATGGTCTACATTATCTGGAATTGATGGTCTGAAATTAACTTCCATTTTACCCTGACCATTGGACAACTCTTCTGAAGTTTGAAAGGTAGAAGCTGAAACTCTTAACTTATCTTCCAGGTTGTTATGCTTTGTGGGAACTGATATGAGATCTAAAGCATCAAAACATTCCATAGTGTCCCAAATTGCATTTCTATATCTCCTCAACCTCTCACTCTTACATGCATACTTATTTTTTACTTGTAGGATTACTAAGTCGAAATCACCCTTGATATTCAAAATTTTGATACCCATGTCCTTAGCAATCTCTAATCCTAGTAAGAGTGCTGCATACTCTGCCACATTATTAGTTGCATCAAACTCTAATCTGAAAGCAAAGTTATATGAATGCCCTGTTGGAGAAGTTAAAACAATTCCTGCTCCTTTTCCTAATCTAGAATGTGCCCCGTCAAAGTTCATTTTCCAGACTTCATCAACTTTCTCTTTTTTGAATTTTTCTTTAACATGTGCTAAAAAGTTGGAACATATAGCATAATTTCCAATATCATTCATATGGTAGACAAATTCATTCATAGGTTCTTTTGGATCTTCAACATGGAACTCTCTCTTTTTCCCTATGAAGTTTGACAAATGAATTCTCAGAAGATGGGATGGTGGCATATGATAAGTCCATGTGAATATGACCTCCCATAGTAGCATCCCACTATCATAGATATATCCTAGATAGGAGCATACCCCATGCATCAATTACATCAATAACTAGTATGTCCATTGGAAAAGTAATATCAGGGTAGACTCCCAATTTTACTTGTATATTCACAATTATCCCATGGATTTCAATTTCCCTGGAATCCATGGCACATACATTGTGATAAGGTCTTGAGGGTTTCAAAATCAACCGTTCCATGACATTCTTGGTTATAATGTTTGATGAATCCCCAGAGTCATACATACAGTTATGCAGAAGATCATTAATCATCAAAGACACAAAGAAAGGTGGATGATCTTCCTTTGTCCAATCCATGCTATGTAAAATGACAAGGACATCCTCATTATATTCTTTAGTCTTCTCAAAGGGTTTCTCCTTATACTTCCCA
The DNA here is from genome assembly GCA_032191745.1 of Picea mariana. NCBI lineage: Eukaryota > Viridiplantae > Streptophyta > Pinopsida > Pinales > Pinaceae > Picea > Picea mariana. The sequence goes on along the minus strand of JASDQU010103241.1, from coordinate 66,948 downwards.
AGAATTCTTTCTTTAGGACCCTCTATAACTTTTAGTAATCTGTCTTTCTGTGAGGGTATCTTAATGAGTTTTGAAACTGGAGCCAACACCTTAGCATTTGATATCCAACTGCCCAAGTCAACACTTAAATCTGCATTAGGGGGAGTGATTGCTTTCGGAATGTTTTGATATGATTTACTTGAATTATCATTCCCTTTCTTTTGGTATGTCATTCCTTTATATCTTGCCATTTCTAAGATCTTTTTTGGAGTAGGCTTCTCACCATACAACTTAGTCACATTATCAACCTTTTTACTTATATCCTTTGCATTTTTACTTAAATCCTTTGTTTGCTTCCATTGATCATTAGTGACAGAATTAGTTTTGCTTACATTATTTATAAAACTCGGGCGTCTTGGATATCCCACATAGTTACTTGTTTTAGACAACCCTTGCTCATTGATCCGACAGAATACAAGGCAAGTGGACTCCTCATGAAACTTTTCACAAGTTTGATAAAACGAGGGAGCCTCTTGCTGAACCATATTCGTGGCTTTCAGTTGATTAGGTGGTCTTTGATCTTGGTGAGCCCCATTTGTCTTCCATCTTTCATTGTTTTTCCTAGGTTGAAATTTGTTGGCTTGAGATCTTTCCATGGAAATCAATCTATTATGCATAACATTCAGTTGAGTTGCATGGTTAGCTTCCATGGCCTTGATCACTTCCGTCAACTCTTTCAAAGAGTCACTAGAAGAATTCTCATTCCCTGATGCAACTGCTTTATCTTTAGACTCGTGCTGCTTTGAAGTATTACCCCGTGTAAAACCAATAAGGTTGGATTTGCCAGAAGCTTGCATATTCTTATCAATTTTTATGGCCATTTCGTAGGCAAGCTTAAGGTTGGTTGGCTCTTTATCTCTGAGTTGATACCGCATTTCACCATTGAAAGCCTCAATATAATAAATGAAGATGGAAGTATCTGGTGGCTTAATGTCTTTATAAAGGCTTATGATTAAATCATTGAACTTCTTGTTAAGTTCCTCCATGGTCTCATTCTCATTCTTCTTAATAGTATGAAGGGCAGTCAACAAGTGACATTGTTCCTTCTTATCACCCCATCTCTCTGAAAATGCCTCTATTAAATCTTTGATGGTGGTGAACTTATTATCATCCAATCCAGAGAACCAGTCCAAAGCATCTTCCTCAAGAGACAAGACAAAAAGTTTCATCTCTATTTTGTGTCAAGTCATATATGCTGCTAGAATAGATTTACTTGTACTTTGTTCTTGCTTTGGATAAACTCCTAGATTTTCTTTTTGTATTTAGCTTATTTAGCCTTAGTTATTTTTTAGGGACTACCCCCCTTGGCTTCACTAGGAGTTGGCCTAGACGGAGGAGTCGAGAATCAGGTGACAACACCTCGACTCGATACTTTCCTCCAAGGACACATCCAATGGATTGAAGATTTTTTCCACATGACCGAAGGTGGGTATAAGGCGACAACACGTATCACTGGCATATTCGAATAGGTCTCATCCACCTTGCATTTTGCATTTCAGTTGCGATTTTCGTTTTGCCCTAGGGTCGACCCCATTAACTTGCGACATGAACCCATCTAACTGTTTTTCGAAATGTCGTTTTGTTGATGGTAGAGCCTATCTTCCAAGGGTGCCCTAGTTAGAATCCATTTTTGCATTTTGGCACCCATGCTACAAGTTTTCTATTAGGCTCGGGAGTCCTGTTTAGTCCCACCATGACTTTGCATTGAAGCCTCATTACTTCTTCTCAATCTTTTTTTGGCTAATACCTATGGGACTCCCTCGTTTATATGTTGCTATATTTGCTGGCATTTTTCGACTTCTTTAGCAGGTATTGTGCTCCTTACTGGCATATAGGGTAGGTCCCATTCCGCTTGCATTATGCATTTATCCATATCGATCACATATATTTTGTAAGTTCAATCCCATTCGTTGCGACATTATATCTTCAAGTTTCTCTAAAGGTGTCATATACGGATGGTAGAGCTTACCTTTTCATGGGTGTCCTAGTTAGTACCTTCCTAGCCATTTTGGCACCCATGCTGCAATTGTTCCGTAGGCTCGAAAGCCCTACTTAGTCCCACCATGACTTTGTGTCAAAGCTTCATATCTTCTTCTCATCTATTGCTGGTCTGTTCCAGTGGGGCTTCCAAACAATTTGGTGTGTTGGGTTGTGCTTGCATTGCATATTGACCACTCCTGCTTTTCGGGCCTAATGCTAGCTTCAACTTCTTGTTATATAGCCCATTGTATATGCATTCTCGAAAAGTTACTAGCCTTGCAGTACTAGCCTTTGCAATTTGACACCCATATCCCTGGAGGAGACTTTCTCCCGTGTGTCCATATCCTACACATGCTTTCCTTGCATTGAGCATAGGTATGTTCCTTGTGCTCTGGAACTAGTTTGCTTGCCCGCGACACTCGTTTCTTCCATTGTACTATAACATTCTTTTATTTTTTTTTCAGGCTTTAATAATATGAAAAAGACAAAAAAAATTAAAAAACAAAAAAAGAGGGGGGAAAGCGTCTATCTCTTTTGGCAACAATCTTGTCACCCTTGAACAAGGCACATCTTTGAGTCAATGTCTCAATATTATTGGATTTAGTATAGCTTTATAGCTTTATGAGGCCTTTTATCTCAGTTTAGAGCATAATCTCCTTTGACTGGTTATTCTTCCAGTCACATGGAGCTTTTGTTGATGCCTCCTGTGTCACCAACGTATCCCAGTTTATAGTCCATGCTGTCTTAGTCACATAATGTGTTGTGCTTTTCTTCAAGGGAAGTTTTAGCCTGAGTTGGCCATTCCGCAGAAATCCTTGGCTTTCCAAGTTGGCCTTTCCATGTCGTTCAAGTACTTCTTAGTTTCACAAGTATCTATGTATCTTACTCGTGTTAGTATAGAAGGTCTTTGTTGACTTCTTGTTGGCAGGTCTGCTCTTATCAACTATGACACATTGCTCTGAGAGTATGACCTAGAGTTGCACCCCGGGTCTATTTACATCATTGATAGGTGACCTTGCGCTCAGCAAATGACAAACCATCATTGGTCACTGACTGAGCAGTTTCCCTTGTGCTACAACACCAGGCCTATGATTGTATAGTCCTAAGGTTTGATCTTGATATCTTCTCTTGCTCTTAGCCTCCATAGAAGGTTGTTGCATTGACTCCATTTACTCAAAGATTGAAGATGACACGAGTCTCTCTATTGCAAGTGATAAATCTTTAGTTTAAAACTCTCTCTTTCTCTCTCTGTCTCAACGCTTGGTGTTAGTTTAGGACCTTTGCATGTGCATCTTCATTTACTATTATTCTATAGCTTAATGTTGTGCATCTTAACCTAGATTCATCACCTAACATAGTCATTGCTGCAATTTTTGCATTTTCATCCATAAGGGCTTGTTATATTGCACTCAACTAACATAGTTTCATGCTGTTTATATCATGCAATCATTGGTAATGGTTTACTGGTATTTCCATTGTTATTTGGCATATCTTCATTCACTTTCTTGCTGGTTTTAGAGTTGATACATTGCTTCTGTTAGAAACTTGTCATATGCTTAAACATCTAGCTTTTTCTTGCAAGTCTATTTCAACTCTCATTTTTTTTTATAGCTAGTGTTTTGGGGCATTTAATTCATTTTCCTAGCTTAGATAACATCATTGATTGTCTCACTAACATCATTCACATAGACACAATCGACTTACCTTACCTAACTTACTTTTACCTTAACTCAACCCTAGCTAGTCAAGCAACCAATATAGGGGGACGTAGACTTGCCTCTAGCTTGCCACAGGATCCCTTGAGGTTGTTGGGGAAACCTCCCTTGTGTTGGATCTTTGTCTTTCACTAAAACGAGGAAAGTACTTGCCTAGGTAATAGTGACTATTACTTCCATATATTACACAAGTCAAGCATCTTAGGCTTTGCACAAGTGTCAGATTTGTGATAACAAAGACCAAAAGGCAAAAATCCAAAATTAATGTAGAAGTTTTATAAGAATTTTAAAATGAAATTTCCGTTACTAAATCATGATAACAACCATCAACATTTAGTGACAAGGAATATATTTTCCAAACACGGACAAGAAGTCATTTATTTGTTAAGCCTTTCACCAAAACATAGAATACCATTCTAAATCAGGAAGTGAATATGATAAGTAAAGCTTTATAATGGAAGATATGATATATTAAAACTTATATAACTTTAAATTCACCAATGCTAAAGAAAATCGACAACTTTGAAATTTGAAGGATACCCACACCTGCATTGAGGTAAGATTCATCGACTTTACTTTCGGAAACATTTAACTCTATTAAAATGAGAATTTTAAGTAGAGATTATGAATTGATTTATGTCGTATTTTGAAATGGCCTTTGTTTGAGCGATCTGATGGTACTAGTTGGATTCAAACTTGGACTTTTGTATGAGAATGTAGATGGTGGAACTAACCTGCTTAAGTTCGTGGAAGAGAAAGAGAAACAAGTAAAACCATCAGACGACAAAAAGTGAGATCAAATAGTGAAAAAATAAAAATGTGACATCTATTGCATGTATCAATTTGAACTTGTAGCATGGTTGTGTATATTAGTGATATTAAAATCTTCATGAAGGTAACACCATTACAACGTTCCGTCTCAAAAAATTCTTTGAAATGAGAATGTAAGAGATCTGTCTCAAAAAACGGTTCTTTGAAATGAGGATGTAAGATTCATCGGGTATTGCATTATATGGTGACCAATTGAATCCCCTCTTGAAACAACGGCATTTTGTGTTCCATTATCATAGATGAGGATGAACCAGTTCAATCCCTTCCTGTAGCAAATGGCATTTCGTGGTTCCATAATGAGAGATGTTGTTATAAATTGTGATGTAGAGTTATTATTGTTTCATTTTGCATGTATTATCATCTATCTGAGAGATGCTCTGTAAAGACATCGTTTCATTACGAGCATGTAGCTTATATTATTCAATCTTGTAACTTGTTAATTTTGAAAATTTAAGAGCATACAACAGCGAATAAAACGAAGACGTCTAGTCCTAAAATTGTTGTAATATAAACCAGTTATGATGATTTTCCAAGAGAGATAATTTTAGGTCAAAAACATGCTAGAAAACTTTAAAATTTTAGGTAAAAAAATGCAAGAAAACCCTAGATGTCTAGGTTTTTTGATGACTGAAAATTAAATGTAACTTAAATAAATCGTAGATTTACCCTAAAACAAAGATAAAAATCGAAGTTTTGAATTTTAGATTGACTATATGGGAGAAGACTAGTGCCTACTATATTTTTTTGGGCATATGTGGTTAATTAAGGACTCCCTCGAGGAGATGTAAGTAGATGTAGGGTTGTCCACTACAAATCCTAGAAGATCCTCCTAGTGCCTTACAAAATGTCATGATGATTCAAGGGAAGATATTCCAATAGTAATCTTCCAAAAGCTTTGTAAAGAGGGATTTATTCAAGAAAAATATGAAGAGAATGCACAACCACCACTAGAGAAGAACAATTACACTTATAATAATTCATAAACAAAATCCACAAGATAAAGTGAGACTACTTACTCAAGAAAAATTACAATCTTCAAAACCCCAGCCATGAGCATCCATAAAGTTGTAAAGCAATCCACAAGACAATCTCCACAAGAAGTCGTTCTAATTATTCATCCAGAGCGATTTTAGAGAAGACAAATAGTAGTAGTTCTCCGCAAGTAGCAATGATCCAAATCATAAGTGCTTCTCTTATTTATATGAGAGATCTAGCACCCTTCACATTAAAATAACAATATTTTCCTAGCAAAAGCCATAAGAAAATAAAATTTTCCTTTAACTCTTTACAAACCCTAGAGATAAGGCTACAATACATAAATAATCCATGATACAAAAGTGGATAAGTCAAAAGACCCCCAAAGATGCTCCCCAAATCAAGTAAACTCTCCTCAAGTGCCAATTCGTCCTCCTCAACATGCGGAATGACCTCCTAAAAGGTGAAATGACCTCCTCAAAAGGTGTTTCACGAGTGGTAAAAAATTCAGCGATAATCCTCTCACAATAGATTTTAAAAGCATCATAACTGTGTCAATTTTTTTTCTGAAATTATTTTATGACCACATTTCTGAATTTTTGTGGCCATTCTGCATCTAATAGTGTTGATTTTGTGGAATTCTGGGCATTCTATCAATAGATAACTGCTCCTAAAATTGGTTGCCTTCAAAATATGTGAAAAGGCATGTGAAGGGGCTCAAAAGTGAAACATTCCCTTGAAAGGGTGCAACGTTTCATTCAAAAGGTGCAACTTCCTCTCCCAAAGGGTGCAATGATCTCAAAAGTAGCCCAATGACCTCATAAGAAGGGGCCTCCTCAATGTCTTCCAAAGGAGCAAGGCTCAATCCAAGTCATTTCCGTGCTGGGTACATGGTCCAAAGTAAAGTGCAAATGATCCAAAGTAGTCATCAATCCAGAGGCATGTACACAAGTCCAATACAACATAAGAAGTAAATCATGTCAAATGTAAGTGTCGTTAGCTAGATCACATTAATCATCATCTTCAAACTTCACAATAACTCATACAATTTGCTAAGTTGAGGTATGGGAGGGTTATCATTTGTTCGTATTACACGTGCCAGTACCCAGGAGGAGAAGTATCTCCCAAGAAACCCATCAAGGAGCATGTGTGATGATAGATGGTATGGAGTGGGGTTTAACTTCATGAATGGTATTGCATAGTAATGTGAGGTTATGTAATATATTCATCCACATGAGCGCCTTTGTAATGATGGAGTGCTTATGCAATGAGTTTCCCTTTCCTCAACATTGTGTCTATCCAAACCCCTATTTTCCTTTTTTTATTCATTCAACCTTTTTTGTCTTTCGACTTTCATTTAGTCCTTTTTAGATATGCATTCATTGCATAGGACTTGGGGTGATGGCCTCATAGCAAGGGGGCGTTGCTCATGCTTTGTTTTTTTTGGTCTTTTCTTAGTCATTCCTTGCTTTCTTTCATTTGCTTTGCATTTTGATTTTAGCATTTTGTGTGCGCACACACACACACACATATAGCTGCATCAACCTTGAGCATTCAAGCTCCTTCATCTCATGGGATTATGAAGCATGAATCTACATGTATGACATATGACTACCAACTCAAAAGCGGGGACAACAAAGATTGTGAAAGATGGAGAATGTTATGCAAGGATTGGGATATGGACATGCTACCCCTATCAAAGCCCCTCGGTAGTACAACTCTACCCAAGAGTGACAATACTTATCTAGGAGGGGATGATAACCACCAAGGTGAAACAAGGAAAAGGCACAAACTTAGAGCATCATGATCCATTATCCGACTCAACTGCTTGATCACTACTTTCATGACAAGCACACAAGGCATTAACACTTAATATGAAGTATTGAAACACGTTACCTCATGTGGGTCAAGCACCATATCATTAATTGAGAGTGATTTGAGAAATATGTGGGAAACATCATCGGTCGTCTCTCTATGGAGAACCATGGATGTCATCTGTGGATCTGTTGTTTGTAAGTGGATCATAAGAGAAAAATCTCCCCTAGTTACCCCTAGATGTGAGGGGGTAATGAGAACTAGTATATATATGAGGTTAGTGGAGTCAATATTATGCACATTGTCATATGATTGATGTATATGGATACATTAGGATCATTTGGAGTTGTTCTCCTAATATCTAAGGAGTTATTGTATAACTCATCATAAGAAATATTCTAATGGTTTGTTTTTCACAACTAATTTGTGTATTTCCAGTTTATCATGCTATAGTGGGTATTTGGTTCATAACATTTGGTAACAAAGTAGGTGATTCTTGGATTGACAACACCTTCGAGGAGTTCCCTTTAGTGTTAGAGCCACAACTTTTGCTAGGAACATCCAAATTGATTTCCTTGTGATTTTTTGGAAATAAGACATCTAAGAATTTCTCTAGTCAAAATTTTAGGATAATTGGCACAATTATTGAGGATGTACAATGCATACAAATTAGGGTTCCTACCTAGTCCCAAAACCTTGCTAAAACTAGTAGGGTTTTGTGAATCATGCACATATAAAGATTCTAAGATCCAATTTTAGAGAGACTAGATTCATTTGAAAGCAAATATCGAGTGTTATAATTTAAAATTTTAGATCAATTGGTGCAAAGCCTATGTCTTGCGAACAAAGTGACACATCAAAAATACACACTCACAACACTACTACAATTAAAATTCAAATAGAAGAAATTGACAATAATGATTCTTCATAGTTTATAGTAACATAGACGATTTTGAATCCTTTGGAACTCTTCACATCTCATAGTAGGGTATAACGTTACATTTCGACACTCTCATAGGCACCTACAGTCATGAGCAAAGGCCTCTTTACACTCCTACACTTAGAGGACTAAAAGCCCCTTTCTCTCTATTCTCAACATATTTAAAACAAATGGATTGGAAGTTGGTTCGTTATGTGGGAACCATTCCTTTCATCTCCATATTGAGTACTAACTGTAAATACAAAATGGAAGTTTTGTTTGCATTACAAAATAATATTTGGCTCCAAATAATTTCAAAACTATCGTAGGCCAAATATATGCAAAATTGAGAAAGGTGAATACTAGGCATTAAAATAGAGTGCAAATCAACCTTAGGTGAGGGAAATGCATGTCAATATGTATATGAGTATGTCACATGGATTCGTAGATTACATGGCTGAAGTTAGCAACATTTTCCACAAAACCCATGTCTTAGAATTTCCAAAGTATTCTTCATATATGCACGTAGTTGATCCACACAATCACCTCTTTCACTCTTTTGACCAATTTTCACTAGTTTACTTAAATGGATGCCTAAGCCTTGTTACAATTCCAAAATTGGATTTTCAATTCGTTGAGTGTTCCTCACAACATATACTTATTGTCCTAATACAAAAAGTAGTTTTAGTAGCAAAACATGAAAAATCTGCTCTATTCATAGAAGTGCAAATCACATTGACATGGCCTTTTGTAATGCAAGCAAATCATGTCAAAATGTTTTCCTGAGGAAAACCAAGGGTACCATACTAGAGTATCCTAGGTCTACCATAATCTCAAATCCTTAGAAGACATCAATTTATCCTTTAAGGAGAAGTTATAAGCCTCCAGAAATGTCAATTTCTAGTTTTTGACACTTTTTGGTAATTTTGTAGAAATGCACTCCGGAGCAAAATTGTGCATGATGGTTGAGTTAAGAGGCATGGAAATGATGTATAAGGATTCCCTTGACCTTCTAATCTACTCAAGTTTTATGATGAAGGATTACAATACAGAGCGAATCTAATTAACTTAAAAAATCAAAGTTTGTGCAAGATAGCTATTTGGATTAGGGGTGCTCTTGCATTAGACTCCCTTGGTCAGATAATTTTGAGCATCTTTCTCAAAAATTTATTGATGGTTGAACAACTGTTGGATGTATTTTCTTCTTTCTCCTCTTCCATACTCTATGCCACTTCACTCTTCTCCTTCTCCTATTGTCTTTCATCTTTTTCTTCTCGTCATTCATTTTGTTTTTATCCTTTAATTGTAGGTGACAACACATGCCCACCTTCAACTTTTCCATCTTCTCCTTTAGCCTCATGAATTTCTTTGTGACTGGATGCAACTCAAGCCCAAGGGTGCTCATTGCCTCAAACTTCTCTAGCCTAATGGTGCTTACTGCCACCTCTTCCTCTCATTCATGCTTCATCACCAATATCTGCTGCAGCTTTAACTCAATACCTATTCTTTCTTTAAGCATCATTATCATTGTTGCTAAAGCATCACATCATCTTCCTCTTTAGCTACATCTCCTTTGCCAACATCATCACTGATGTTATCATCTCTGGACTCATTGAGCATTATCATTGTTGCTCAAGCATCACATCATCTTCCTCTTTAGCTACATCTCCTTTGCCAACATCATCACTGATGTTATCATCTCTGGACTCATTGAGCATATCCACTTGTTGATCTTCTTCATCAATTCTTCTTGATGCAACCGTGACTCCATTATGAACACATCACGTGTTCCTTCATCTTCTTCAAACTTGCTTTTTTGCACTGCTACCCTTCATTTTCACCTCAACTTCTTCTTTACTTTGTCAACATGATTGTTGCATGTTTTCTTTGGTTTGGTTTTGCACTCCTTAAAGCATGCTGTTGTTTCCTTCCCCTGCAAACATATCAACACAAAAACCCATTATGGTAACCAAAATTTTCTATTTGCACCTCCTTCAATGACACTTCTCTTGCCACACCATTCACTTCTGCAATACCATTATATGTTGCAACATCACTCACTTCTGCAACATTCCTCCCTTGCAACAAAAACATCACTCACTACTTTAACAATGCCTCCCTTGTAACTCTTCTATTGTAACCTCTTCTTCCACTCTCATTTGGCATGCTATCAACAACACACACTAAACCTACACTTTCTTCATTCTCCATAGCGAATTGCTCGTGAGTGTATGGCTAGGATAGGGATATTAATTCACAGTGTTTAGCAACAAGTCCAAATGGGTCATGCCTTCTGAATTGACCTTGGGGGAATCAATATTCTAACATGGCATTGGCTTCTTGTCTAGCTTGCTTTGGATTTCCTAAATTATAATACCCTAGACTGAAATTGTAAGGAATAATTCTTTTTTTCGTTTTTGCCTCTTTAAGTAAGGAAGCATTGAAACACACGATTGGTGGTGACAACTGTGTAGGCCAATGGTAACCAAGCATCTTTGAAATTTGTACAATCCTTTTCACCATATAACTTGGCTATTAGAGCTCAAATTAGTGATTGAATAAATCCCATCTGATTTCCCAAAAAACCTTTTGTCCTCTACGCACCAGCTGGAGAGGATCTTCTTAGTGTCATATTCTTTGTTAAACTGATCAACAAAACCTTTGATCATGTATACCTCTAGTTGCAACAAAGCTTTGATCATGTATACCTCTAGTTGTAGCAGCTTGTAATATTTTTCTAACTCAGGTGGCAGATAAGATCCTACGCATCTACCTTGCTCATTCAAAATGCTTTTGTTTTCTACATCTGCATGAGAGATTATCCAACCAAGAGCCTCTGAGCAAGGCATGATTCGTGTTATTGCTGCAACTGAATAAAGGCAAGATTTTCTTATATTGATGAAGACTAGATAATCTGCCCCCCTCATCTTAGGATCACTAGGCGGCACTACATCAGGGTAGTATTTTGCATGAAATCTCATATACAATTATTCCCATCCTGGGAAAGGGAGTTGAGAACTTGTATTGCCATTGATATCTTTATAAGTAGTTCTCACAGTTTCTGGCTCAGGCTTGGGTATTCGAATGACTGGGATGTAATCCTCTTGAGAGGTTTCCACATCAATGGTTCCTTGTTGTGACTGTTCTGTGTGCTCCATAGGCTTTTCCCCTTGGGGGATTTCTTGGGCATTCTGGAGGAAGTCCTCCTTAGAGGCATTGTGTCTGAAGAAAGCACAAGAGACAATTTTTCTTAATCTGTACAACATTTGATTTTTTTTCTAATTTAAATTCCCAGAGATAAAATTTGTAATAACTTGAAAGGAACTTGAAAAGAAAAGGATATTTGTTTTCCTTTCAGAAACAAAACTTTCAATTTCAATTTCTCAATTTGATTATAGAAAACATTTGAAACTGGAAAAGGAGGAATCTTGAGACATACCTGGAAGTCAAGCTCACAATAGTGTTGTATAAGAAATACAAGTGGGGTTAGCGCCTTTGAACTCTGTAACTAATCCTCGACTGACGCACAGGATATGAAGAAAACCAGAATCTAAGCAGACTATGTGGGCAGAAATGGGTTTTTACACTAATAAACTAAGTTTAACTAGTAGCAGACTCTCAGATAGTTAATTCTCAGCTTCGCAGTGCGAAATCCTCAACCCAGAGCTCAAAATTCTCAATTCGGTTATCTCAAATGGTAGAAAAATCAGTACTTATGGAAAACTAGACTATCTTCCACCGTCGTGACCAAATCCAGCTCAAACCCAATAGGATTTTGAAAATCTTGAGAAATTTATGGTGATTTGACAGTCTAGTAACCAAAACTATGAATTAATGGCGATGAGGCACGAATAATGGTTCTCGGCGGATTGTTTGAATTGTCTATCAGCAACCAGTTTTCACTTTGATGCTATGGTAAAGTTTTGGGATTGAGCGATGTGTACTGAACAATCGTTTGATCTATCAACGACCATTTCCAAAATGATTTCTATGCAAAGTTCCAGGGATGAGCAATTGTACAGTTTTTCAAATTTCATACAAAACCGTCATCGACGAGTTTGGAGACTTTGGAGGATGAAGTTTAAAATCACAGCGATGATTTAAACTTTTGATGGCTATGATATCAAACTTCTCATTCCATCCAAAGTTGGTTGCTAATGTCGATAAGCACTTATGGACAAAACTTTTGACTTTTGTGATTGCTGTATTTTTCAACTTTTTATCGACGCTCATAAAAACTTTACTTTATTGCAAAGTTTTAAAACACACCGATGATTGACACCTGTAAATACTTCTGCAGTACGCTGTTATGCGAAGTTCAAAACATTTGATCGCTGCTTGTAAAAACTTTATCCACGTAAAGTAAAAAAATCTCCCCTATGATCGATGCAAATTTAAAAGTCCCCTATAAACAATAGAACACTAAGTAAAGGACTTTAAAGACTTGGGAATTTTTTGGGTTTTTTTTAACTTAAGGAGTAAAATGGAAAATGACTAACTAATATGAAAATCAATCAAAACTAAGAATCAAAAAATTATTTTCAAGATAAGCAAAGAAACTCAAGAAAAATGGTATCCAAAATTTGCTAAAGTTTTTAGAGTGTGTTGTAGACTCAACATCTAGAAACTCAAGTGGAAAAACCAACATTTTACTGATTTTGGTTAGTGTCTTTATTTCTTGGCAAATGTTACAATGTCCTTTGAACTTTTGGTACATTCACAGTTTTTACATGAGAATTTGGGCAGCGAGTCCTCTCAATCTTAGCCAAAAAATCCTTATTCATTTGTTGTGTATAAATAAATAAGAGAATGGCTCAACTGGTGGGTCTATTGGAATGCTAGTTGTCCCCAACTCCTCAGCTTCCCTCAAGTTCAGCATTGGCTTCTCCTATTCTGTGCTTTCTCCATAATCACTTTGAGGAATAATTTCTCGAGTTCTATTTTTTTAATACACAATTGTTTTTCTCATTTTTTTATTCTCTTTCTTTTCATCATTTAAGTTTTACAATGCTTACATTAAGAGTGTAATGTTAATGTAGGTGTGGACATTGGTCGGAATGGCATGGGGCCCGTCATGCCTTCAACCTTGTTTCCTATGTTGTCTTGATCCAGATTATTTTCGGAACAAAATGAAAACAAAGATATTACAATGAAGTGCACATAAATATTACCAGAAACAGAGAAATACAGTAATACATGATTTCTATTAATGAAAGAAATGTACAGAGACTGTAAAAATACAGAGTGAAAGACTTGCTAGAATGGTGGCAACTTATCTCTGAGAAAAGATGTGACGGCTATGCTTATTCGCAAGAAGAGGATTACAGTGAGGCTCTAAAGGCCTTTTTATAATAAACATGAATACCAAAACCCTAGACATCCAAAAACCTAACCCTAGGAGATGAAGTGCCAAAAGTGGGGTAAGTTAGTACATCAACTTCTTGGGGTCGTAACTTTTTCATACGATCTTTGTTTTAGGCGTGTGAGAGCCTGTTGGAAAGGTCTTTTTGAGAACTACGCATTATGTCGTCAAACTCTGACTCCGTCTACAGTTTGATTGTGGCAAGCCAAGAAAAAACTGTTTAGGGCCCCAAATTGCCCTGGAAGTACAAAAAGATGTACTGACATGGAAACTTCCAAAATAAGTCAGTTGGAATAGGCAGGAGGCCACCATTATCCACCTGGATGCTGTGTAGGGATTTAGGACAACCCCAAAAGTGCAAAATCCACAATTACAAAGAAATGTCCCCATTACAGAGAAACGTGTTGAATTGAAAACTGTCAAGATGAGCCAGTTGGAATTTGGAACAGGTGGGTGGCCACCAATATCCACCTGGATCAGTTCTCCCCCCTTAGGAAGTAATGGTCGCCATTGCGTTGAGTGCCCGGGGAAGACGGGAAAGTGTTTGCTAAATTTGAATCTTGGTGAGCTGCGTGCCTCGCTGGAGAAGGCTGTCACAAACCTGTGGCTAGCGGGGTTGAATCGGTTCCACCAACTTGTTGTCTCTGGGCTTGACGTGGCATTGTGTAGGCACCATCGTAGGTGAAGAAACAATATCTTCTTTCTCTTATGCAATTTACTTCTGTTGGATAGAAAGTGCTGAGGTTGCAGTGGTTGCAGTGGCCTTCTGTGTATCATTTGAACAAATTGTGAGGAGGTTGAATTTTGCAGTATGAGAAATTACCTTGCAGCACTGTTTTGATGGAACAATAGTCAGAACTACCTGTGGTATCCTATAGAGTTGATCCCCCAGAGTAATAATGACACTACGGGGTTGAGACTCATAAACAACATGACGTTTCCACATATATGGTTGGCCCAAAACAACATCACAAACATCAAGCGGGGCAACATCACACACTACCTCATCCTTGAAGCACTGGATGCCATAGGACATGCGGCACTGTTGGCTGACACGGAGATCTCGTCCTTGGTGAAGCTACCCGATGTTGTATGGTTGCGGGTGTGGTGTTGTCAACAACCCCAACTGTTTGATGACCTCAGCTAAGATGAGGTTCTTTTGGCTGTTGCTATCAACAATGAAATGCAACGGGGTCCCCTTCACCCACATCTGTGAATGGAAGAGGCGCTCCCCCTCTTCAGGATCTACTAGTTCTTTTGGTTGAATTGTTGCGGTCACGATAGTAGCAGTGGGGTTTGCGTCGATGATCTGTCTTTTTTCATTATTTTCTGGATCTGATTCCGAATCAGGGTTCGGCTCCTTGTCTTTGATCTCGACCACCAGTGACTGTGTTGTGTCAGGGGCTTTTGTAGAAGTCACAACACTTCCTAGTGTCATTCTTTGCCTTTCCTTTACCCTTCTTTTCCCGTGTCTTGGATTGGTTGTCGAGAGGCTGTTGGTTAGGGTCGTCTTTATCATGATTTGGTTGTTGCGGATTTGCAGAACTGAACTCCCATTTGTTCTGGTGCCTAAATTTCTGCTCGATTTTGACAACGTATCGATAAGCAGCTCCCAATGATGAGATTTTTAGGAAATCCGTTTTGGTTTGGATGTACCTATGCAGAGCCCCACGATATTTCAGAACCAAATGTCGCTCGGAGTCTTTGATACCCATCTTGGTGCGCAAGGTATGGAAAGTATTTGTGAACTCCGACACTATTTGGCTCTTCTCTTGCTATAGTGTGGTCCATCTCATGTACTGGTCTTCATAATTATCAACAGGGTAATATTGTTCCTTGACCGCATCCACAAAAAAATCCTAAGTGGGCTCGACCCCATATATTCCAGATTCCTCCATGGAACTTTGCTCCCAATAAGTTTCCCACCAATGTTTGACATGGGGGAGAGCCTTGAGGAGTGCGAAGGTGATCTTTTCCATGTCGGAAAAGTTGTGAACAAAGAAGTAACTTTCTAGCAGATTTTACCATTTTTCTAAGGCATCCGCATCTATCTGACCTTCAAATACGGGAATATCAAAATTAACCTTTACCTTGAAGGGAGAGGTTCCTCCAAAGTGGTTTTTTGATGAAGATGTGGTTGTTGCTATTGGTAGGCGTTGAAGGATGTGGGAAACATTCTCCATCATTTCGTCCCTCTGTCGCATGATAACTTGCTCAAGCAACAGGTTAATAGGAGCTTCTACTCCGCCGTTTTTCTTTTCTTCTGCCATCAAGGGTTTCTTGAGTGTGCGAGAGCGATTGTCCTCAAGAGAGACAAGCTCAAGACCCAACTAGCTATACTCGGACCTTATTGGGGACATGCACTGAAAAAATGATCAAGAGTAGGCTGCTCTGATACCACTGATCCGGATTATTTTCGGAACGAAATGAAAGTAGAGATATTACAATGAAGTGCACATAAATATTATCAGAAACAAAGAAATATAGTAATACATGATTTCTATTAATGAAAGAAATGTATAGAGACTGTAAAAATACAGAGTGAAAGACTCGCTAGAATGGTGGTAGCTTATCTTTGAGAAGAGATGTGACAGCTATGCTCATTCGCAAGAAGATGATTACAGTGAGGCTCTAAAGGCCTTTTATAATAAACATGAATGCTAAAACTTTAAACAACCAAAAACCTAACCGTAGGAGATGAAGTGCCAAAAGTCATGTGGGCCCCATTTTGGTAAGTTAGTACATCAACTTCTCGGGGTTGTAACTTTTGCATACGATCTCTCCGTTTTAGGCGTATGATAGCCCGTTGGAAAGGTCTTTTTGAGAACTACACATTATGTTGTCAAACACCGATTTCGTCTATAGTTTGACTGTGGCAAGCCAACAAAACACTGTTTAGGGCCCCAAAACGGTCCTAGAAGTACAGAAAGATGTACTGACATGAAAACTTTCAAAATAAGCCAGTTGGAATAGGTAGGTGGCCACCATTATCCACCTGGATACTGAGTAGGGCTTCAAGACAACCCCAGAAGTGCAAAACCCACAATTACAAAGAAATGTCTCCATTACAGAGAAATGTGTTGAACTGAAAACTGCCAAGATGAGCCAGTTGGAATTTGGAACAAGGGGGTGGCCACCAATATCCACCTGGATCATGTCCATAGTCTCGAACCTTGATTTTGTCGATCCTTGTAGAACTTGGGACAATAGCTAATTGTGTTGTTTTGCGGATCCAATTCAGATAAACAACATCCTTCCAATGATCTTTCTTTGCACATAGGATTCATATAAACCATTGCTTTAACATGAAAGACTTGTTTTCATGGCAATGATTGATTAGTACTTATCACATGATAATATTCAAAACTCAAATAATTTGTTCAAATTCCCTATAAAAATTGTTAAATTCGTTAAATTGCAAGAAAATTTTGAAGGAAACCCAAAAGATTATTATTGGATGATTTAGGCAAGAAAAAAAGGTGTACAATAGGTAAATTAGGGCTTGAATGTTCATATAAAATGCCAAAATTGATGAGCACAACTGTATATATCTGGGGGTCATCACAAGACACATGAAGGCATGCAAAAATGGTATTGAAATGGCTGCATGATGGACCCTTTTGGGGTACCATCACATCATTTGTCTTATTTTTCCTTGTAGCCCCTCTTATATCTTTTCTGGCCAATGTTGGAGCCCCTGTAGTTCCTCTAGTGTTATTAGTAAGGTTTTGATGGGTCTATTTTTTGTGTTTTATGCCTTTCTACATGGTCAAAAAGTTCAAACATTCCATTTTTCTCTACCATCAACTTTAACACTAGTTTGGAAACTAGCCGTACTAGAGCACGACTGCTAGCTTGGATTACATCAGCCTGCTATTGTTATGCATTCCATAAAAGTGTTGTCGGTGGGATTGTGCAATCCTACTAGAATGATATATGATAAAGTATCATATTAACAGCCACTTAGACCAATTTGGCTTGTTTTCAACACTTGTTAAGCCCCTTTGATGACAGAGGGAAACCAACTCCGGGAGGTCAAATACCTTCCTTCTCTCACACACACAAGGGCTCTACACCTACCAAGTTTTGAACCTAGTTTGTTTGCATGGTAGTGCCCCATCCCAACAACTAAGCATTCCTATTAGAATTGAATGAGAAGGCTAACTCTTTTCTATATTAAAAAAAAAAAACTTTTTTCCTCATTTTAATTGAACAAGATAAAAATAAATTGTTTGGATCCCACACCTATGTTGGAGTAATTAACTCTTACTTGTCTTGTGCTTAATGTGGGATTATTTATCATACTATTAAGATTGTGGTGTGCTATTGTAATGTTTATTGTAATGTAGATTTTAGCTCTACATAAGTTGTTTGATTCTATTATTTAGGAGGTTGTTGTAGATCTAGTTGGTTGTGAGAGATCTTCTCCAACTTAGTCTCCTAGTTTGGTGTGTAGTTGAGATATTTTCTCAACCTCTCCTTCTATATTGAGAATAAGTTATATTTGAGAACAACTTGTGATCTATATAATGGAGTCACAATCTATTGTAAACAATTCAATTATTCAATAGAGTTTTTTTTGTGTGTAACAATGTCTCATCTCTCATATTTTATCTTGGTATCAGAGTGGGACTGGGTTTGACTTCCTCATGGAAGGGCCTAGGAAAATGAGAGAGATGTGAGTTCTACTCCTGTGTAAATATGTAGTATTAGTGTTAGTGTAGGTGAGTAAATTATTTGTTTTGCGAGTGATTGATGGAGTATGTGTTTCATGTGAAGATTTCTATGTGCCCGTGTGAGAGATATGCCTACATATTTGTTTTCCATCTGAGGTCATCATGGTGTAAGATTGACTCAGATACATTCAGTGTCTAGACTATTTTCCTAGAGAACTAGCGAGCACCATGTTTGGGTACCTAGGTGTCTCGGTAGATGGAAGTATGTCCATAGGATGGCCAATTGTTCATTATTTGCAATCAAATTTGAATTGATTTCTTGGTCTGAAGCAATTGTATCTCCAAAGCTAGAAGAGATCAAGTGCAGGTAAAATCTTAGTATGGATGGTTGTCTAGTTAGTTCAAAAGTTGTGGATCTAGGGAACGATCCCTCATTAGTTGTTGAAAACATGTGAGTGTTCTGCTATGAGGTTATGTGAAAAGTGTGTGATTTGTTGTCCAGTAATTGACTTTGAGAGATCTGTGATTCGGGAGTTCAGGGAGGGAAGTCAAGAATTCAACCCAGAAGCTACACCATTACGAGGGTTAAGTGATAGTTTGATGGAGTTAGTAGCCTAGAAGATTTCAAAATGGTTAGAAATGTTAATGAAGACGTTACTTGATAGAGATCGAGACAAGTAATCATTAAGGGAGGGTGTTGGAGTGATTAACTCCTACTCGTCTTGTGCTTAATGTGGGATTATTCATCATACTATTAAGATTGTGGTGTGCTATTGTAGGGTAGGGTAGAGTTTAGCTCTACGTAAGTTGTTTGATCCTATTATTTAGGAGGTTGTTGTAAATCTAGTTGGTTGTGAGAGATCTCCAACTTAGTCTCCTAGTTTCGTGTGTAGTTGAAATATTCTCTCAACCTCTCCTTCTATATTGAGAATAAGTTAGATTTAATAACAACTTGTGAACTCTATATAATGGAATCACATTCTTGTTAGAGAATAATGGAAAAATTGAATGTATGCGGTTCAGATCCGTTTATACCGGAATCTGTTTAACCTGCTCTGCTGCTATATATATGTATTGATTTCTTAAGATATTGCAATACAAAATAGATTCGTGTTATTCCTGTGCAAGCTCTGTGTGCCTCTGCTTTCTTAAATTCTGTCATGGTATCAGAGCTAGAACAGCACTGACTCTCTCACCAGAGGGGCTGGAATATGAGAGCAATGTGAGATGAATCTGCTGTTGTAGATTGTAGGTTATAGTGTGAGCGTAGATTCGTTTTTTATGTGTGTTACGAGAGTGTTGTGCAAACGTCGATCTGGAGCTAGCGTAGAAGAGAAGAACTTCCTTGCCGCCTTGCAAAATAGCCACCGTCAAAGAGAAGCGCGCAGATGTTTGGAAGCTAGTGATTGAATAAAGATCCCGCTGCATGATATATCATTCCTCACCTCCACGATTGAGAGGAGTTGCACGCCGGTATAGAGGAGCCACCGATGGAACGGATTGCCAAACAGAAAAATCAAGAGGAAATCCATTAATTTGTCGCTGGACGAGTTTCACTGCATGAGAAAAGGGCAGCATGGAGCTACGCGACCTGTGTGCGTGAAGTAGGATCTGAGATAAAGATCGCTGCTGTTTCAAAGATTTAGAAAGCCGCTGTCAATGTGCTGTTTGGTATTGTTGGCTGTAGAGAAGAACTATAATTCGTGGTGTGCAGAGTGTTATTGTGATTTTGTTATTTTTGTAATGATACAGATCGGAATGTATGATTGATTCCTAGACTATTTTTCGAAGTATGTCTAGAATTGCCAATCACTACAAGAGAAAGGTCAATTGTAAGATTGACTGCTGGAAACATTTCGTACTTAGATCATTGTCCTATATAACTGTTGAAATTTTCTCTTCGGAGGAATTTCACAGATGGAAGTTGTATCCATAAAATGGTTCAGTATTGAGACTGTCCTTCGGGAGGTTGAGAAGCGTCAGTTTTACAAAGAGTGTCAAAGATGGTCAGAAGCGTTTTGACTTTAAATGTGTCAGTGGAAAGCTCGAATGTGTGGAGAAGAAAGAGCGAAACCGGGTGATTGCAGAGTGAGTTTCAGTGCTGATGAAGACCAGTGAGACAAAGACAAAGACAAGTTTTCATTTCAAGTATTGTAAGTTTTTGAATGTAAGCATTAAAGGTGTGTTAGAAAATCCATTTCTCCATTAAGGGGGAGTGTTAGAGAATAATGGAAAAATTGAATGTATGCGGTTCAGATCCGTTTATACCGGAATCTGTTTAACCTGCTCTGCTGCTATATATATGTATTGATTTCTTAAGATATTGCAATACAAAATAGATTCGTGTTATTCCTGTGCAAGCTCTGTGTGCCTCTGCTTTCTTAAATTCTGTCAATTCTATTATAAATAATTCAATTATTCAATAAATTTTTGTTTGTGTAACATTTTCTCGTCTCTCATATTTTCTCAACCTATATAGACTGATGCTGCACATTTGTTTTTGGATTCTTGTGGTCAATCCATGGCGACCATGGCCTGTTGGACGTTTGTTTTTTTGGACTCTTGTAGTCAATCCATGGAGTTTTTCAATTCTTCCGTTGATCGTAAGCAAGTGGAGAGATTCTATTGGTTTTGCTTGGTTTGAGGTTGCATATGTAAACTGCTAATATTGACTCGCGTTTTCATTGAGATTCTGGTTGATAGTTCCTTCACACCTATCTCCCATATATTGTGGCACTTGTCTCTCTCCCAACTGAGTGGCACTCCTCCAAATGTCACCGCTACTCTAAAATATTTGAAGGAAAGGTTGCAACATAAATATTCGCAAGTGCATATGTTCCATTCCTTGTATGCAGGTAGATTAGAAATGGTTGGAGATTGAATCTTTATATTTCCTTATGGTGAACGTGCTAACTTGTGATGGGATGTTAGGTTGGTTTGCTTTCTTTCATTGCAATTGCTTGTGATTGTGGATAAACACTAGCAGTTTTAAGATAATCTTATTTACAACCCCAAATTGTCAACTGTGGGGAATCTTGCTTGTTGCCGTTGAATCTTGTTTGTGCTGGATTTGATTGCAATAGGTTGCAGGTTGGTATTTTGTGTGTTTTCAGTTGAGTAGTTCCCTCTTCCGTTACACATCATAATCAGTGATCTTGCGCATTGCATATTAAATAACGATATGTATGGTATCACCATGACTCATTCATGGTCCTTCCTCTCATGTTTTTAGTTTATTAGTTCAGGCGAGAGTTACGTTTGGGACTTAGATAATTCTTAAACTTCAAGCTCGTTTACTAGATTATAAATTATCATAGAGGCTTGCAGCTTGAGATAGAACTTCTTGTTCTTAACAAATGGACGAATACGGTTGAGAGCATGTTCATAAGTGATCCAATCTTTTCCGATGTCAGATGGAACATAAGAAAATGGATGATTATCAGTTATCTTGGTATTTGGATTGGCTGTAGCTTGAAATGGAGCTAGTTGTTGAGAAACAGAGGAAGAAGAGGATGTTGATGTGTGATATAGTCTTTGGGAGGTGAAATAGGACAGAAGGCAGTGCATTGGCATTGGTTCCTTGGAAACTTGCCATCTGGTAAATGTAGTGTTTTTGTTGGGGAGGTATCTTTTGAGCAAATTCCTTTATGTTGGACTGGTTTAGAAAATATTTTGAATGGCCCAGGAGTTCTTAAACGAGGACAGTTCCAAATGTACGATAACCTTCAGTAGAGGCTGCATTCTCTGATCAAGATACTCTCCCCCAGCACTCCTTCAAGCAAAATCACAGGCTAATGATATCATGGGCATTCATGCAACTACACTATAGCTTACACTCAATAACATGTGTAGAACAAAGGACACGGGAAATGAAAATGCAGGCAATGCAGCAAATGGTGAAGACTGTGCATAGTAGAGGGCAGGTATTAGATCTATTCAGGTTAAGGAAATTCTTATGTTGGAATAGCTTGGTGTTGGTCTTAAGTAGGAGTGATTTCCATATGTCCTGTTTGTCTTGCTTTGAGGTAGTTAGCCGTCGAAGAGAGGCTTTGAAGAGTAGACTTATTAGGTTTAATGTTGGATTCTGAAGTCATTGACATAACAATATGCTATCCTGTATACGGTTTCTAGTTTCACAGCAAACCTTGATAGCATCATGAGGCTTTGGTAATGAGATATTATCGTCATGAGAAGATTATCCTTTATTACTTAAGGAAATAGCGTACAGTAGGAATGACTGCCATCTTGACAGCACTATCAAAGCTTGCTTAAGAACAGTAACTATAACTATATGTAGTATAACAAGTTGCATGTAATTAATGTTTAAATTTAAGCTATACTGTCTATAATTACAAATATTCTTTTTGAAATTTACACTCCATGGAAAGACAAAAACATGACCTATAAGATAAGATAATTTTATCAATGTTCAATGTTACTAGAAAGCATGGCAAGCCACAATATTAATGTGGGAGTGCTGAGGCAACAACAGAATCTCGAAAAGAAAGAAACATACAGGATATGAAAATAAAAATTAGGGAGTGGGGGTGAACCAAGAAGGTAAACCCTTAACATAGAGAAAAATATTTTTCTCTACTTGAGGTAGATGTAAGGTGAAAGGAATAACATCCCCCATCATCATCCATAATTGCGAGTCAATGTAGAGCCTGATAATGCCCTCTGGTGAATGCGAGTCAATGTAGAGCCTGATAATGCCCTCTGGTGAATGCTTTGGACTAGTAGGGTCCAACTGGGTAATCCTGGGAGGAGTCTGGAAGCAACCAGCTGGAGCTCTTTTAACATTTGAGGCCACAGAGAAAAATCTGGTGAAACTGTTTTTGGTTAAGACCAAAGCCTTCGAGCGAAATTAAAAGAGCTTTCATTAACAAATTATCAAAAAGACTCTTAGATAATGTTTGCAAACCAGAGATGAGCATTCCAAATAATTATTACTTTGCCTCTAATCAGTGGGATCCCATGGTTTTGCTAGGTGGAATTTCATTGCTGGGGCTTCATATTCTAACCAATATTGTTGAGTCTGTGCGACAGTGCTGCTGCAGGAGTAAAGTGGATATCATTCAAGATAACTTGCTCCATATTCCATAATCTAAGCTATAAAATGTGCACAAAGAAAAGGCTCGACAAATACTGCAGAAGCAAACTCACTTGGTTTAAGTTAACTTTAAACCAACCATGGTCATGCATTGTCTTCTATCCCATTTATCCTCCTCAAAGGATGGCCTTCTCAACTTCCTATTAAGTTGACCCATTTCCTAAGAATAACAGGCTCCATCTGGAGTTGCAACAAATCCAGAGATCGAGGAATATAATCATCATCCATTGCATGTGTTTTTTGTCGTCATCAGCAAACAACAATGATAAAATCAATAACTCACATACTCTATAATTATTGAAACCAAGTTCGGTACAAAAACTGCATGGTAAGTTTGAATTTTGTTGTCATATGTTTCAAGAAGCTTCTAAAGTTGTATATTGAAATTAATAAAAATGAACTGTTTTATATGAATGACAAAACAAGAGTTCATAAAATTTACTTTTGAGCTGATTTATCTATACTTTTTACTCTGAAATACTAGAAATACTCAAATTTGAGAGTGCTAAAATATTTTGAAACAGGAGTGTCACCTGGAGAAGGTACCGGTGCCACCATGTCAGATGATGAGGATGATAATGCAGATAGTGACACCGATCTTTATGATGGAGGTTTAGATGGTGGGCAGGATATGGTCGGACTTGGGCCCCTGATACCCACTGAGAGTGAACGCTCTCTTATGGAACGGGTTAGACAGGAGCTCAAGGTAGACCTAAAGCAGGTAATTTAACAAGTATTCGTGGATTTATGCATATTGTAAGATGTTCTTGCATGAACTCACATGTCGTCAGAGAATTAAAAGCAATAAAAGTTTGGATTTCTGTTCGTTAGTTGTTACTTGTCATGGTGTAAAGAGGGTATGTGATGTTAGGTGGGGAATGGACATTGAATCCTTTCTGGTTGGTTTTAAATTTTATGCAGGGATACAGAGCAAAAATTGCAGATGTAAGAGAGGAGATCTTGCGCAAGCGCAGAGCGGGAAAGCTTCCTGGTGATACGACGTCTCGGTTGAAGGCATGGTGGCAATCACATTCTAAGTGGCCTTACCCAACTGTAATTGAACTCATCCTGCTTGATTGCATTCATGGACACTTATCGTAAATAATTGTTTATATATCTGGATTCCGGATCACTTGATTTTTGTACTTGTATATCTGAATCACCCGAGTCATGCACTCACGAGTTCAATAAATATTTGTCAGTCATATTCAGGATAACAAATTCATTTAATGTGCATAGATCGCATATATATCATTCAAGTTATTTCCCGGGTTGTCTAGTTTTAGTTCAATGAAGCTATTCAAAGTGGTACATGATAGGATTTATTATGTAATGGAGAAGGCAAGACTCTGAAGGTGATATCACCCCAGTGGAAACCTTGAGGAACCCTGCTTAGTGTTTGGGGAACTTTACAATGTTTTTTCAGGAAGATGAGAAGGCGAGACTTGTACAGGAAACAGGCCTGCAGCTGAAGCAGATCAATAATTGGTTTATCAACCAGCGCAAACGTAACTGGCATAGTAATCCTTCCTCATCTACCACTTTAAAATCCAAGCGCAAGAGGTATGATATATACTCATTGTGAAAGGTTTTGATAATCTCTGATTAAAATATTACAACAAAATAAATATCTGAGAGATTTTTGTGTGCTGCAGGTGATGAGGCTTTGATAATACTTACAGTAGTAGATCAACTCTTTACTTAACCTACACCATACGTTATTGTACAAACAGTTCACTAACTCCTACTTGAGTTAGGTACCACCAGTGGAAAGATGTGTTTGTGCTTGTAGTCTAACAGAGCATTTTTTAAATTAGGAGAGAAGCTTATCAGACTTGCAAGAGGAGAAATGGAAGCATGGGAAGACATAGTCAGTCCAACAGTGAAAATTCCATTGAATTTTAGAACAGAGGAATGCAGAGCAGAGCAGAGGAGAGAAGTTAAAGTTGAGAGTATCTTTATACCTTATATTAAGTTCACTGACCACAGCATAATTTGGCAATGCCTTGATGGTCATCCTCAATCATAAAGTTACTCGAAAGGAGCAGCTAAACTAATAGAGCCTGAAGCTTTTAAGGCCCAACACAACACATATGTTTCCCTATTTTTTTTACATGCATATGTGGAATTGATAGATGACCCCTAAACCAATTCCAATCTTTTTCTTTATCAATAAGAAGCGACAGTTCCCAGATGTATAATAATGTTCCACCATCAAATTTAATATGTGATCTCAGATTTTTCTTATATTTCCTAAAGCCCCTGTAATTTATTGTAGTCTGGTATGCTGTGCCAGTTGTGTGGAAATCACTACCTGTAATGTCACAGTTTCATACAAGCGAGCACTGAGAATTCCCATCAGTAGCTGCTCTGGTGGTATTTTCTTTCATGTTAGTCCAACTTTTTTATTAGGTTGTATTCATCCATGTTTGGAATAGACATCCTTCAGAAAGAGAATAAATTTGACCATGTAGCTCTGTATGAATAGCTTCAAAAGCCTCTTCTATCTACATTTTTAATGTCACATTGACTTCCCACAATTTATGCAGGGTGCATCAATTTTTTTGTCTTCTGTATCTTTCTCATCATAATATCCATTAGTATTTAACAAGCATTCTTGGATTTTCCTTTCTGACTGGTTGAATCATAAAATCTTGCAACATTAATCTGTATCCAATAGCAGAAGAAGAAAACAAAATGTTATGTATGGGGAGAAGTTAATATAACGTTTGATTAATAGTTTAATTTTGCGGTGTGTTAGATGTTATTAGCAAGTGAAAATCCAATGCTTGTTTGAATGGTTTATGCTCTGGAGATATTTCTAAATGGTGGTACAGGATTTATTATGCTGTTTGTGATTCCTTATAAAGCAGTAACCTTTGTTTTAAAAGTCCAATCATTTACAGACTTACAAGCAAAACATCTGAAAATATTTCGTTGTCATTGTTCGTAGATGAGCTTAGATTAGGAATTTTTTATTGTTTATTGAATTTTTTAATTACCTAACCTTCAACACAGATTTTGTGGAATAGGATTCTGGGTTGGATGTTAATCTCTGCCAGAGTTTCGTCAGGTTATAGTTTGAATAATTGGTTTTCATTATTAGCGTTTATTTGCGGCTGCCTAGCTAATGTTCAATATTTATTATTTGCCTCCTCGTTCGTTAGGCCAATCACTGATCTGAACATATTGATTGTTAACCCAGTCACCCCAAATTGCATCTGAATTAGCATTCTGTTTTGTGTCCGAAGCCATTGAATAGAATCTTCAAGAAAACAAGCTATATGCTGCAACTATATTTCACCCATGACTTAATTTTACCATTTTCATCCATCTTGAATAACATTTCATCAAAAGATTTAAAAAACAAAGTCTGTTACCCAATTGGACGGGATTCAACAAAGGCAGTGACGTTTCTCAAAAAGAGATTTTATCTTTGATGATTGGGAGGACAAGGGTTATACCAAGGAACGAAATTTTTCCAGCAAATAAGAGGGTGGCTGGAAATGGGTCAAACGAAGGTAGGCAACATTGGTTTGTGAGTAGTTAATGAGGTTTTTGTTCGTTGGGTTGTGGTTTGTGGTTGATACAAGCTGCCACCTCGATGACTCGGGTTCAAAACCCAGTGGACATAGAGCACTTAATTATTGACCAAATTTCATGGGCTTCATATGAAGCATTGCACATTAAGGAAATCGTAGATGATGATTGTGAGGGTGAACGCAACGATACAGACATTCTGAGTTTGTATTAAAGTTGGTGCAATACGAATCAATTGTTAAGAAATGAGGAAGTGAGGAGCAAAGATAAAAATGGGAAAAGGGGATGAAGAGATGGATGGTTTAAGAAATGGATGGCAGGTGATATTTTGGAAGAAGAATTTTGGAGGAAGAAAGTTGAAAGTACATCTCAACATCAATGCGATGAATCATAGAATGGTGGAAGCCAAGCTTCTGAGATACGACCGAGGGCACAAACCCAAATAATGTAGAAAGAAAAGTTGGAAGAGGGGTAAAGAACCGATCAATATATTAGATGTTCTGAACTTTGAGACAATGATGGCTTTAGAAGAAAGGCTTACATAGTTGAGGATTTTTGCATGAAGGAATTGGCAACCAACAAGGTTAATGACATTCAGTCTGCCCCAAATTTCCTTGCTTTGGCATTGTTTAATTGATTGCATGTACTCAATTCAGTCCTCCTTGTGGATATTTTGCGAATGTTATATTAGCGATGCCCACTCTCAATTTACTAAATTAAGAAATTGGCGAATGTTATATTAGCGATGCCCATTCTCAATTTACTAAATTAAGAAATTGATCCTAATACATTGTATGTAATAGGTGTTGTTTTTCTAATATAAGAGAGAAATATGGCATTTGTAAGTAATAAATGATTAAAAGGAGTAAGCTAATCTTGTAGCACACAGATTTTCTTTTTAATCACAATTTGATAAGAATATAATAGAAAATTCAGATTTGAACAGAGTTTTATTATGATCCAAGATAGGTGAAACATTGACCTTGAGATTTTTATTCAAGATAGGTGAAACATTGACTTTGTGATTTTTATTCAATTCCGAAAAAATTGAATCAAAATTTTGAATCCATGGGAACTCTTGGTATTGCCAAATTTTATCCCCAAGGGAGAAGCTTGTTACAAGATTAAATGGCATTGATCAAAATGAACGGATATTGATTAATGATGAAATTTTATCCCCAAGGTAGAAGCTTGTTACAAGATTAAATAGCATCCCCAAGGTAAAAGCTTGTTACAAGATTAAATAGCATTGATCAAAATGAACTGATATTGATTAATGATGAAGACACAATTTTGATGATGCTAATGATGACATTGGAAGATAAGATGACAAAGATTTTGCGGCTATTTCAATCATGACATAGATATGGGGATATATAAATAATACTTAATTTGTATTGATGTTATCATAATCGGACTGGTTTCGGCAAAAATGGCTAGTCCGACTAGTTTTGGGGCCGTACTAATTCAGTGAAAGGCTTTGAATTGGTGATGGCCGGTTTCATATGGAACTAGTCAGTTTGGTTGAAGGCTTTGAACCGTTAATGGTTGGTTTTGTATGAAAATTGGGTTTGTACGAAACTGGTCGGTACTGTTCCAATATGGATTCGTACAGTCAATGATGGGACACTTAAACTCATTACTTTTTTAAATCAATAAAATAAAAATGGTGAAAGACTAAATCTCACCCTAGCACCCCTCTCCCAAATGTTATTTCACTCACAATTCATTTGAGCAATTTGGAATTTTTGCGTCGAGTATCTCGGGCTGATTTGGAGAGCTGATTGATGGGTTGATTTGGAGAGTATTTGAGCCGAGTTTCTTGGGCTTATTTGGAATTGATTCAAGAGTTTATTTTCAGAATTTCTTGGGTTGGTTTGGAGTTGATTTTTAAAATTTTTTGGGTCGCCATAAAACAGTTTTGAACTTTTTGGGTTGATTTTCAGAATTTCCAAACTTTGTTGTTGGACAAGGACCTGGGCCAAGGGAATCAAGTTGGAATCTCATTTTGAATCTAGTCATGTTGAGGATGTAGTTGATGAGAATTCAGATGATTCTTTCATATCATTACACTGTAGAGTTTGGAGTTTAGATTATAGTTATTAATTAATACTATGCTTATTTTTGGATTCTAGAGGCCATTTAAAACCTTTTTGTTGATATGGTTTGGTTTATATATGGATTGCACTTGGTGCTATTTTGGTTATATACACACTTTCTATATATTTGAGAAGTTTTACTTATTTATGTATAATGGTTTGGATTCACATAGATACTGCTTACTCCTGCACACACATTTGGATAGACTGGTTTGATGATTGGTCTTGCGCTGATAAAGTTGATTTTTACTATCCATAAACATAATTGTTGTTGACTTTAATTTGATGAGTAAAATATTGATTGGTATTGTTATTGGATATTTATTAATTTATATTGACCAAATAATTTAAATGAATTTTTTGTATTTAATATTTTATTAGTCCTTTATTTACTATAGTTATTGTTATTCCATTACTCTTTTTCACTATACATACCACAATAACCACAAAGTTGCTCAATGAAGGTTTATGTGGATAGTGGAACTTTACCATTGCATTTGTCAAAAAATTGAGGGTTTCATCAATTCCAGTGCAACACATTTCTTTTATGTATTTTCTTTCCTCCCTGCTTCTCGGGATTCCTCCTCGACTTAGAGAACAATTCCATTCATCCGTTCATCAAATGACTTAGGAACCCTTTGTTCAACGTCGTATCCTCGATTGAGCATCCAGTTATCGTTCGTAAGGTTTTGTTGTGCCTCACTACATAATATTCTTATGCATAATTAGTTACGAGTTGGAATCGAGAGATAGGTATGGATAACACTCTGCTCCGAGTTGGTCATTCGAAGGGAGTAGGCCCATCCATTGGATCACCCATTTATTGAATGGGTTGAGAATGGCAGTACAGTTACCAGTCGGTCCACCCCACTCGAGACTCATTCATATAGGTATGGGTAGCACTTCTCTCTGGCCGATGGAGCTGTTTCCCGCCCTAGAGTCTACTAGGCGTGCCCGAGTAGGACTTCGCATTGATTTGTTTTTACTTACTATGAAATTTCATGGATGTTTGAACATATTTTTGTTTAGAGGCTTTTATTAGGTTTTTCTTTGAAGCGTTGTGGAAAACTCTGTTTGTTTCTCATTATTTTTTGGTAGATTCTTTCGTTGTATCTCCTTTCTTAGTTCCACACATGATTAACCGAAAAGTCAATAAAGTTAGGTCATTGAAGTGGGTGGAAATTCACAAGGCTTTATAACGTTTAGCATAGAGATGGCACCCCATTGAAGTAAGTGGAAATTTTCAAGGCTTTATAACTTTTAGCATGGAGATGGCACCCCATGAAAAGTTTCTTATTGTGATTAGAGTACTCCTTTTTTTCTTATTGTGATTAGAGTACTTTTATTCATTTATTGCAATAGACTTATAACTTTTAGCATGGAGATGGCACCCCATGAAAAGTTTCTTATTGTGATTAGAGTACTCCTTTTTTTCTTATTGTGATTAGAGTACTTTTATTTATTTATTGCAATAGACTTGGCAATATGTGAAACACTTAGCTTCCCTTCCTTCTTTACAGCCATACTATCCCAAGCCATTAATATATCAAAAGAATGGAAGGAGGATAAACAATAGGAAGAGGTGAATACACTTAGGGTGGTAGAAATCACATGCTTTAAAGATAGTCTTGATGTAAAAGTAGTAAAAGATTAGGCATGTAATTTGGTTTAGGGAGCAACAAGTCTTAAATTTTTACATGATATTCATATCAATATAAGCTACGTTTGGTGTAAGATGGACAAAAGTGTATATTATTAGTGTTTGGCTACTTTCATTTTAGGTTCTATATAGAAAAAGTGCGATGAGATATTTTATCCATCATTGGTTGCTATATATACTATTGGAAAAGCCATGGAAAAGGACAATATAATCAATGCCCCGTGAGAAAAATGCTAATACCCATTCTTATGAGAAAGATGGAAGTAGTACAATCTCTTTTCAATGAAGGAAGAAAAGGCATGCTTTTAGTATGCTTTCTCACAACACTTGTTAGAGAATATAAAGAATGTTATCTACTTGTCTCATAAAAATCGGAAAAAAGTCATCCATGAAAGGGAAAAACCTTCCAATTTTCAAAGCCTATTGAAGGATTACAAAAGACCTATGGCTAGAAGAACTCCTTGTCAGTATCCACTTGCAAAGGGAGGCTTCTCAACAAATTGATTTACTACTAGGTTTTGCATTACCAACCAAAGTTTCCCATGACATGTCTTCCATGGAAGATAAAAAACAGAAAAATAAGATAGGTGAAAAAACTTCTTAAAAAAGGTCACATTAGAGAGAGTTGGTTCACTTGTTTCATTTTTATGCTCTTTGCTCCAAAGACAAAAGGAAATCATGCATTTGGTATAGTTCAAGTACTTGATAGAATCATCATAAAATGACGTCTATCTTTTGGCTCCAAAGACAAAAGGAAATCATGCATTTGTTCTAGTTCAAGTACTTGATAGAATTGTTGTAAAAAAGACTTCTTTCTATTGGCTCCAAAGACAAAAACACCATCATGCCTTTGTTCTAGTTCAAACACTTGATAAAATCATTGTGAAAATGAGTTCTCTATACCTTGAATGGATGGACTTCGATGATCAAATCCTTTTTCCAAGGTAGATTGAAGAAGTGTTACTACCAAATTCAAATTAAGGTGTGGATGGAAGGCAAATTTTGCTTCCAAACGTTGTTATTGAATGGTTAGTGATGTTACTTGGTCTTGTGAATGCACCTAGTACCTTCATTTGACTCATTAATGATGTATTACATCCATTTGTTTGTAAGTTTACCACTGTTTCTTTAGATGATATTCTTGTTTATTGTAACATCGATGTGTGCTCACAACTGAAATGTGGGAGTATAATGAACATAAGGAACCAAGGAGCAAAACATTTACAAACTACATCAACATTTGCCACATGTATATTTTGTACTCTATATACCATTTTACCTATATATGGGCACATTGATACTAAAATTGGCATGTACAAAGTTTTCATGAATAAAGCTAATCCATAAAAGAAAAACATGGACGAGAGCAAACTCCTAAATGTATCAACAAGATAATATATCTTTTTTCACAATGAGGATTATATGTATTTATAGAAACTTGGCTTTGGCCAATGTAGTTAGAATTCAAAATAGGTTACATAGAAAATAGTCTTGATTAATAGTGGATAAGTTCCATTTTATACGAATTTTAATAAAAAATAGGAATTTTATTTTCCATCAGAGGTGGTAGGGATATTGTTTAACATATTGATTGAATAAAAACAAGAAGTGACAATACATATCGAATATAGATAAACTAAAACCTCGTGGAAGCATTGGTAATTGATTCCACGTAGGTCTTGGTGCTACAAGATATTTGTGCTCGCATGCATGAAGATCGTAGTGTGTAGGGATGTATAGTTCGAGGAGGAACGTTCATTAAGGAGGTCTAGAGACTTGCTAACGAAGGACTAGCAGGGACAAGATTCAGGAGTCAAGATTGAGGAGGCACAGGGTCAGAGCATAAGATCATAGAGTTAGACACAAGGTATTGGTACATGTATAGGTATTGAGAGGGATACTATTGGACATGATCATTAGGAGTGAGATGATGATGAGGAGTAGTAGTGTGATGTGGTTCCAAAGGATCAGGACACTAGGCCACGACCTAAGTGGTATAAGTCCACAATCAGTGATTCTAGACTGACAAGGATTCCAAAGAGAGACTTCAAACGAAGAAAACCACCAGATAGACTTGGGTACATGGCATTAATGAAACAAATTATTGATGCAAATCCTTCCACTTATGAGCAGGTTGCATAACATGGAGTGTGACAAGAGGCCATGATGGAGGAGTATGCATCCATCATGAAAAATGATGTATGGGAGGTGGTGCCTAGGCCAGAAGGGAAGAAGGTGGTTGGATCCAAGTGGATCTACAAGGTCAAGCATGTAGCAGATGAAATCATGGATAAGTACAAAGCACGCTTCATGGAAAATGGGTTTTCACAGCGAGAGGGAATCTACTATGAGGAGACTTTCGCCCCGGTAGCCATATATTCATTGATCAAGATTGTTATTTCTTTAGCAGCAAAGCTGGGCTGGTGCATTCACTAGATGGACATGAAGACTACCTTCCTCAAAGGATTTGTTGAGGAGGAAGTATATGTTGAGTAGACATAGGGGTTTGAGGTCAATGACAAAGAGACACATGTTTTCAGATTAAGGCGAGCCTTATATGGGCTCAAGCAGGCACCTCGAGCTTGGTACTTGAGGATTGATAGCTACTTGCCAACAGAGAGAGGCAGACCCGAACCTATATTTTCTTGCAGGGGAGGAACCTCTCATACTGGTGTTATATGTAGATGACCTATTTATGACAGGGGACGAGAAGATGATAACATATTGCAAGACTAATCTTGCAGCTGAGTTTGATATGAAAGACATTAGGTTAATGGATTACTTCATTGGTCTGGAGGTCTGACAACATGATGAGTGCTTCTTCTTGGGACAGGGGAAGTATACAGTGGAGATATTGTGTAGGTTCAGGATGACAGATTGTAGGCCCAGGTCCACACCTCTAGTCACGAAATGGATGAATATTGATGCATTATATTCAAAGAATGTAGACCCCACTATCTATCATCAGTTGATTAGATCACTCATGTATCTAGTCAATACTTGGCCATATATCAGTTTTGAAGTAAACTCTTTGAGTCAGATCACAATGGACCCTCGAAGAGTACATTGGATTGTTACGAAGCATGCACTTCACTACCTTAGAGGTACAATGGAGTACGAGTTATTGTATGAGCGTAGTGGTGGAGTGAGGTTAGCAGGCTTTACAGATGTTGATTGGGCGGAGTGTGCAAAGGACAAGGGGAGTACTTCGGGATGTTGTTTCAGCATTGGATCGGGCATCATTTCCTGGTTCAACATGAAGCATAGATCAACGACATTAAGCTCTATTGAGGCAGATTACACGGCTGCCAGTTTAGCAACATGTGAGGCACTGTGGCTGAGGAAGCTACTCTTAGGATTGTTCACACAAGAGCTAGAAGCTACTGTGATTCATTGTGACAATCAGAGTGGCATCAAGTTGTCTACGAATCTGGTGTTTCATTATTGTAGCAAGAACATCGATATCAAGTATCACTTCATCCGAGATTGTGTACAGAGAGGATCCGTGAGGCTTGATTACATAAAAACTGATGAGCAGATGGAAAATATTTTCACCAAGGCACTGAGAAAACAAAAGTTTGAAAAGTTCAAATATCATATGGGGTTGACACAAAATCCCTTCCTCGCTAAGAGGGAGTGTTGAAAATGTAGCAAGGAAGGTCTTCCACACATTGCAACATCCTAGCATGGTAGGGGACAATGAAACATTAGTAAAGTTGATTAATTAAACTTTTCCCTAAGTCTAACTTAGGAAAAGGATTGTTGATGTGTTATATTCTTCAATTGACTTTATTGAGCACCTTTTCTAAGGTTAAAGTGAAAAATAATTTAAGTGATGGATGTTTTAATCTTAGCCATCCATCTTGGAGAGTGAGGGAGAACTTCATTGGAGTGAAGGGATTTTCCTAGGGTTTGCGGAGAGATATTGCATGGAGACAGGTGGATTCTTCAAGGGATATTGGCACACTTCTTCAACTTGACAGAGACCATACCTTCAAATCTGAGAGTCGTCGTACAAGGTAACCCAAAGGCTGACACAAGGGTCGTACTTCTATGCAGAGGCTCTAGCAAAGGACACAAGGGTCGTACTTCTATGCAGAGGCTCTAGCAGAGGAAAATACTGAGTTGTTCTGGTTCAAGGATGTGGGGAGAGACCGTACTTATGCTGTAGAGGTGAAAATATGAGGGTTTACTCAATAATTTTGTTGGGCCGAAATTCTTTGTAAGAGATCTCCATATTTTTGTTGCTAATAATAAAATCCACAAATCTACTGCACTAGTTTTCCCTCCGGGGTTTTTATAGGGACTATTTGTCCAAAAATATTTGTGTACATGTGATGTGAATGTTGTTTTGTTCTATTGTTAAGTTCCTAGTTATTAGTTTTCTGTTGTGCAAATTTATTTGTGAAAATAACCTAGCTGTAACTAAAAATCAGAAATAGATTATGGTTTATTTGTTAGGTTTAGGAAAATTCACATAAAGGAGAGAGGTTTTTTCTTAATGCGTTGTTGGAGAGGGGTTTAGAGAAATTTGATCAATCTGATATCTGTCGTCCTCCTAATCCCACCTAGATATATTTGCAAGAGTGTTGAGCCTGCTTGATGTGAATCATTCTTTTGCTTTGGAGAGTGCAAGATTCTCCCCCAAGGGTTGTTTCCCCATTATGGTGTGATCCAAAATGTTAATGATTTCCCCATTGATATATTTCCAAGATGGAAAGGATTGGGTTAAGGGGACTGGAACCTTTAAAATTTTAAAAATTGGAAAGTCTCTTGATTTGGTACTAGGGTGATCCAACCAATTCTTCCTTGGATAGATGCCTAGGTATTTCTTATGAATTTCTTCCTTCCACCATTCCACCTCCCTTGTAATCATTATCCAGGCTGCTTTGACTCCAAGAGAACTATTATATAAGGAGGAGTCTTTTATGGCCAATCGACCTCTATTTTGGGGAGCTCTAATCATTTTCCATCTCACCAGGGTCAATTTTTTGGTGTTCTTTTCGACCCCTTTCCATAAAAATCCTTTGATTGATTTTCCGATGACAATTAAAATGTTGGTGGGGGAAAGTAAAGTGGATCACATGAAAATAGGAAATGAAGAGAGAATAAACCCGATGAGGACTATTCTCCCTTGTGTATTGAGCCATTCAGATCCCCGACTAGACATTTTGGATTTGATTTTTTGGAGAATGAGAGTCCAATATGATACTTTAGCAATGTTGATGAATTAAAGGAGCTTTAATGCATTTGTAGGGGAAAGTTAAGTGGGTTTAAAATTTTGTCTAGAAGGCCAATTGGAGTGTTCCATTCATACAATTTGATTTTCAGTTTGTTTACTTGCCCACAAGAAGCATCCAAGAAGTATACTAATATTTTTTTGAAGAAATTAACTATATTGATGGAAGCTCCTCCTGCCAAAGTATTTCCAACGAATTGGGAATGATTTATATTTTTAACTCCTCTTGCAATGTTAATTCTAGGTAGGAGATTGGTTATATCGGTTGTCTCTAAAGCACACCCGAGTCCTTCCTCTATTATGATGTAGAGTGTTGGTGAGAGGTGATAGCATTGTTGCAATCCCCTAGATCGTTTGAAATACTTCGTTAACCTCCCATTAAGCAAGGGTGTGATCCAAGGCCTTCCACACATGTTGTGATCCAATCTATGAGGTGGTTGGAGAAGACAAATTTGTCGAGAATCATGAAGAGGAAGTTGTGGCAGACTCTATTGATTGAGTGAATGTCTTCTTGCACCAATATTATATTACCAAATATTTTCCTTTCCCCCATAAGACCAACTTGACTAGGGGACAGAATGTGAGTGTGTAATGCATTGAGTCTCAAGGATATTATTTTGGATAAAATATTGTATGACACGTTACAATGGGAAATGGGGTGTAATCTCGCAAAGGAGGTGGATTTTTTTCCTTTTGGAATCAGAGCCAAAAAGAATGAGTTAATGCCTCCTCCTAATTTATTATTTGTTCTTGCACTCTATATCATTATCGAGATCTCATGTTTAATAATGGGCCAATATGATTAGTAAAAGTGGCTAGTTAATCCATCTAGTTTTGATGCTTTATCTAGTGCAATTTCCCATAATTCATGATCTATCTCCTCCTTCGAAAATTCTTTCAAAATTTTTTGGTTGTCCTCTTGTTGGGTCGTTCACGCTTTCCTACATCCTTCTTAACACTGGGGGATTGAAGACCCATGGTTCGTCCAGAGTTGACTAAGAGAAACCCCAAGGTATTGACATATCAATCCTCAACCAAAGACTAAAGAAGGTCTCACTAGAGACACCTTGAGGATCATAGAGACCATTTGGGCTTGTGTCGATGATGAAGGACTAATTACACATAAATTCATCTGGGTTGGAATTTAGAGAATTCTTTGAAAAATGCTTAACAACTAACAATATGCAACATCAACACACATATTCAATGGACACATGATCAACACATCAGAAGGCCGAAATCACCGTAGCTTTATTATCTTCATTCAACCATCATAGACATACATCAAGAAACTCATAAATTGACAACAACAAAGCCTTTCTCTCTATACATTTTCCCAGTGTTACATTTCTTAGAGCCATGCACTTTCCTACATACTCTACATATGTGACATAATCAGACTTATAACTAGATACATTACAAAACATAGGCTCAAAGAGAGCTCAAGGTCATTAAGTAACAACAACAACAATACCAACAACCAATTGACTAACCCTCTTTCTACTGTGATTGCTCCCTTTATCTACATTTTAGCTTTGATGCTCTGTCACTTTCAATTCTGCCCCACTCACTTCTCTAAATTCCAATCCCGCATGCTTCTATCACCTGAACACATTCCACGTAGCCTCCTTGGAATCATCGAAATATCAACTAACTTTATAATGCATCTTCTTACTACTCCACGTTCCCTCATGCTACCTATAGTAATCATTTGGGGAGATTTCCTGATTTTTTTTCTTGATTTTGGTGTTCATACAGTGTCAGTGTCTACTTTATTTATGGCATGCATCAAAAAACTTATATTGGTGCGCATTGAAAGAATTTGAACTGGCGTGCATTAACAAAACTTTATCTGGCACGCGTGCCTCCTGTCACCCCTCGCGTAGCTGCTTGTGCACACAGAAAATTGAAATAGACGCGCACATCTTCATTTTTGCGTGCGCTATATTTACCCAAAAATTCGGGTGCCAACATGCCCCCACAACTATTATTTGACTCATCCTTGAGCCAAGTGCCTCATGGAGTGACTGATGCGACAAACATAACCATTTTCATGAGTTCCTAAATGAGCTACTCGAATTGGCGATCAGGCTCATTAAGGTTTCCCTTGAGTTCTTGGGCGAGATGAACAACTGCATATGCATCGACTGTTGTGATCTGAGGAGCTTTCAGATCTGTTGTTTCCATTCTTGATCAAGGGGCCAACAACAACCTACACGTATTTCAAATGGGTATAAAAAATTAAGGACTTATTGGCCGCAATAGTGATTATCTCTGATATGCTTTATTTCTTAGCCCGAGTTGCAACAATCTCTTTCGTTTTGGATGCAATAGCTACCATCATAGTCGAGCGCTCTCCTAGAGGTAGAGAGGCCAAGCTACTATTTTTTCGTGTGACCTCAACCTTAGCTGCACAAACTCTATCATTAATGGTAGTCAACTCGGGGGGGTAGGTTCTATAGATGAGTCCATAAATTGAAGCTGCAGCTGACCACCCCCGAAAATTCCTTCAATCTATGCTGGCCATTTTGGATGATTACTTTGGCCAACGTAAACTTACTTTGCAGCTGAACTATCTCCGAATTCGTTTGATGGAGTGGAAGATGTAGAGTTGTAAGTTGCAAGTCCAAATTTTGTAGGTAGGCCTTTACGGTTGATATTTTAACAAAGGGGGGAATGTTGCGAATTTCTGCTGAGGTGGTCAGGATCTGCGCATATAAGCTGTCCACCATCCCTCAGCCCTATGAGGTCAGTGAATGTTGTATTGATCTTAGTATATTGAGCCTTTGCAGTTGCATGGGACTCAACTTCTGTATCATATTGTTGTTGTAAGGCTTGATGATCCTGAACCTCTTTTTGATAGTGCTCACATGTCTGATTATGCGTGACAATGCCCCCTTGATGTTATAGATTTAGTTGTGCGTGAGTGCGACCAAGTATTTGGTGTAGATCACTCAACTTGGAAAGTAGTGTGAAAACACATTCTTGAACCACTGGAGTTGGAATCAGTGGCAACATGATGCTGGTACTGGATATGTCCACCGGATTAGGTACTGACGGGTTGAATTGAAGAACCCATGCAAGACTACTGGAATTTCTCACTCACGCCGGTGGTCATGGTATATTGTCAGATGACGACATTGTTCCGTTGAGTTGGCGACAAAAATGGTCGACATTACGAGTAGCCTCTGCCTGGATTTTTTGTTGCAATAACAACTTTCTTTTGATAGTATCGATCGAAGTCGCTATGCTAGGTTTCATCCATCCTGGACCCTATTGTACAGGGGGAGCGACAAGGTGGACACATGGAATGGTTCGTTGTGTTTTTGCACTAGTTGGGGTGGATCATGTTAACTATTGTGCAGAATGGGATGAGGGTGTTGTTGTTTGTGGAGCGACATTCCCTTGTGCAAGTCCGAACTCATGGTTAAGAGGATTTTAATAAGAAGAGTGTGGGTCTCGAGGCTGATTGGACAAGTTTTCTTCCTTAGATCCCCCTCCAATGGGGACCATGCGTTGTTCTTGAATTCATGCAACCTCATATCACTTTTGATCTTGGTTGCACTTAGTGCACATTTCTAGAGTCTGCATTTCTTTAGCTGGGACTGATTATAGATGTTTCAACCCCTCAGAGACCCCTTGTTGGATGTCCTCATCCGTGATGAAAAATGGGAGTAACGCCATTACAACCCCCTGTTCATCACTAAGATAGATGTACATGTTATGAGAATTACATTCAAACGTAATGTAGCTAGCATACCTATCAATAATACTGTGTGGGATGCACATTTGTGAAGCATTTTCCTAGATAAGTTGTTGGTACCATTGTTGAAATATTTTCTTGTGGGAGTCTTGGACGATATGGTCCCCGCTTGTATGTAATTTTTGGAATCAGGGAGCTAAAAAAACAAGGTCACTCCCGACAACTCATTCAAATCCTAGAGGGGGCCTCTTGTGAACCACAGAGAGGAGTAGAAAAATCCAACTGTAGTGAAATTCCTTCTCGAGGTTTTGGGAATCTAAGCATTTGTTAATGAATTCATTCAATATATAATGTGCCTAGGACATATGGAAACCTTCTAGACACTACTCAGCTGCGATGATGACTCAAGTGGTCACTCCTTCTTACAATTGCGCAAGATTTTTATAGGCGATCGATTGGGTAGCAAAACCGACTGGTCGAACATTGATTTCAGAAATTACTACCCCTTGCATTCCCTGATGTGTACTGTAAGTGCCATATAGCTCATTCTGGGCAACATATTTAGTAGTCAATTCTTTTTTAGGCTCTTCTCCATGCATGGATAAGATTGTAACTCTATGGATCATTGTTGCATCAACCAAATATTTCCCCCCTAGACAAAGGTATCCCCCATGGAGGAGAGTAAGTAGGAAGTGGATGCAGATGGTCACTGACTCCCCATGGCCAAAGTGAGGGAAATCGACCAGAAATAGTATGCCCACCTGATGAAGAGGTATGACCTAGCCTTGTTTGATCACTAGTTGATGGCGATATGCACTTCGAACTAGCTTCACATAGTTATAAAAATCTAGGGCCGAAAACTGTTCAGGATATTGAACATCATAATCGACAAAGTGAACATCTTACACTTTTCTCGTTCAGGATCCTGTGAAGCTCACATTTCAGAGAAATGGAGGCTCTGGTATCTATCGATATTGGGTTGTATTATATTTATTATGGGCTTTCGGCCTACTTGATGAAGCCATTTGAACTATTCTGGCAGAGTTTTCTGTTGGCTAGAATTAATTTGAGTATATTGTATTGTTTCTTGGTTCTACTCTACTCTCTCATTGTTTTTCAGTTTTTGAACTCGTTGTTCTAGAAATAGGAATGTCGACACTTAGTTGGACAAGTATTAAATCAAAGAGAGGAAAGTTTCCAAGTGGGTACGATGGTACAACTGGGGGGCGTGCATTAAGTCATTAATAACTCAAAGTGGTGTACATTTCTCTTCGACCCCTACCAAAACATTCATGCTTTTACCATCCTAGAAGTCCCTTAAAAAGTAAATGAGCGAGGGTTTCGTGATGCGGCCTTGTCGACATTCTAGATTTTTGAGCCACATTAGCCCTCTGCATTCCCTTTTTCATTCATGGTGCATGGCCACCCCCTTCTATATTGAAATGTGCGTAATCTTTGGGTGAGATCTTAACATTTACTATAGGTTACCATCTCAATAAGCTATCTCCTAGGTGTCGTGAAATGGATATGTCACCTTTTATAGCATGAAAATATTTGGGTCGTCGTAATTTAATTGTGCTAGTGAAGTCTTCGTACATGCATGAGTCTTATTCTTCGGGGGCGCTTGATCCAGGTAGATATCGGTGGCCACCCACCTATTCCAACTGGCTCAAAATAGTTTTATGGTAACTTACTATTTTTAACAATTTTTCGGTTCCTAAACTTTTGAGGCCATTTTGAGGATTTGATTTATCCCCCAAAATGAATCTCCTCAATGATATATTTCCAATGAGCTATGTTGTGCCCCAAACGAAGTTCGTATTCCAAAGTTACGCCCCCGGGAAGTTGATACACCAAACTACCCAAAATGGGGTCCACAAAACTGTTGGATTTTCATCTTTCGGGGTTAGGGTTTTGGATTTTATTTATGTTAAAAAGGCCTTGGAGCCTCATTGTAACAACAAATGTGAGTATCCATCAGATCTCTTCTCAAAGATAATCTGTCACCATTCTACCGAGTCTTTCACTCTGTATTTCTATAGTTTTGTACATTTCGCTCATTAATAGAAATTGTGTATTATTGTATCTCTGTGTTTATCATTGCATCTCTGATATATTATTGGTTATCCGAGATATCTCTGTACATTTCTTTATTATATCTTCGCTCTCATTTTGTACCGAAAATAATTCGGATCAGCGTTGCGCATGCTTCCTACACACCCCTGCACCAATTCACCTAGGTTAATTGTTCGCAGCGACCCCTTGTGGGTCGTGACACTTCTTCGCATGTATGCATATAGTTAGTTTTCTCCACTAAGGAACTAGACTTGTCTCTTCTAGTTCTGGTGGAATCCACTGACTACCCACTACTTCCTTACTTATGTGTAGCTCATTTTTTTTCTCAACGGGGTTGAGTGGGATTGAACGGGTGGATGTTATTTCTATTGCAACATATGGTGTATCCATCTCCATCCTCCGTGCATGCATCTCCCTTACCTTCCCCGTAGATAACCAGGGAACTAATGGAACATGGTTCTTTCTTGGTAGTGCACGCTGGGCCTTTAGGTTTCAACTGCATGCCCTGTGCCACAACTTAGCTACCCAACTCCTTTCGCAAGAACACATATAATGATGGATATCCATCCCTGGCCTAAAACTTTCTCTTAGTGGGATCTCCACAACCACCCATTTTTGAAAATCTTCTTAATGCGCAGCCCACCATTTCACAAGTAATCCTATTAACACTGCATCGAGGGCGCGAACCTGATGGTGTTCGAGAATGTGTTGTATCCATGCAATAAACGCATCCACTGGATCCGACCCATTGAACTGGTAGGATCTAAAATTTTCTTCGCGTACTTTAGTGGTAATATGCGCACATCTCCTTATTGAAACTTCATAAAGATTGTTCTTCCACCTTTCCATGGCGTTGTCTGAATCAATATTGTATGACTTCATGCTCCTGTAGCTTAGTTCCCCATCCATCGTGGAATTGACATAATCTTCCTTGCACCCTGTGATATTGTATATATTCTCAATAACCAAGCTCTGCACATCCTCATCTACTGACTCATTGTACCTATCCCCTTCATTAGGATCAAAAGTTGTGATTACGCATAGGGTGTCAGTCTCAAATGACATCTGTTGTTTCTTTAGATTCAACACTGCATTGTAACTTGTAGAAGGCCCAATCAATGCCAAGTAGGATAGGGTAGGGATCATAATCATCCATAATTTCTATTACTTCAAAATCATCCTTTTTCTTTACCCTTTCTATGTTTAATTCAACTTGCTCCAATCGGCATATAGGATATATCCTATATTGATTCACCAACAATAGCTGAATGGGCGACCAAACTAGGCCTGATTTACCCATCAATTCCCATGACTTCTTTAGCAGGATGTTCACATCGAAACCCAAATCCAACATGACCCCATCGATTTCATAACTACCGATTTTAGTTGTTATCTTGAACTCTCTTCCTATGCGCTTTTGCTTACTGACCTGGAACAATTCCCTTTTTGGTAGGGGGGATGATATAACTCTCTCCATCCCTTCTTCCCACATGCAAGTTGCTAACATCTGGATCAAATTTCCTGCAACATCAGTATCACTTAAAAATATTAAACAACAACACAAGAAGTTACTTACTTGGTCCTCAGTTTTTGTTTTGTGACCCAACAAATTCTCATGTACATGTTCCTCAATTGTCCTTTTTTTGGTGCATCAAAACTCCTCTTGTATGCGTGTTTTTTCCAATGACTTATGTGTCACGTGTTGTATTTATTTGTGCACATGAGCTTCCTCCAACAACCTCTATGTGGCGTACTACAATTCTTTGTGGGCACATGCCTCTTCCAATGACCTATGTGTCACTCATTGTACTTCCTCATGGATCTGAGCCTCCTCAAGTGACCGTTGTGATGCACGCTGCAACTCTTCTTTTTCTATTTCTTCCTCCATGGACCTCTATGCATTGTGCAAAAACTGCTTCTACTAGACAACATCAAAATTAGGAGGGGACTGTGCCACTTTTCTTATCTTCCCCTTCAATATTTGACCCAAGATTTCACCATTCTCAAGTCCATTCCATCTTGGCTCTGCCTCGGGTTATCACCCATACATCAACTTCATCATCATTTTTCTGATTCCCACACAACTATGTTGTCACCAAATTGCAATGTTCCTTCTTTGCTTCCCACTTCTTCAGTAAGTTGGGACAATCCTCTGTAACATGCTTGGGGTTGTAGTAGTACCCATAAAGAGCATTTGGTTTGAAAAAAAATCTTGACACATGGCCTACCTCTCCATTGTTAAAACAAGTGGGGGTTCTACCTCCCCCTCCTCCATATCCTCATCTACGACCGCGACCATATCCACTTCTGGGACGTCCTTGATAGCCACCTCTCTCAACACCACCACAATCACCACCCTCCTATTCCTCTTGAACCTAGAATACATCATGGGTATGGTCTTGCATTAGCAGGAGTGACCGAAATTTGTTCACATCGTGTCCCATGGACTTGCAGAATTCACAGGATGGAGTATGGCGTGTCTTCTAAACTTTTTCCAATGTTGGGAAGTAGGGTGGTATATGGCCCCATTTCATGCAAATTTCACACCACTTCACCTGAGGTCTAACCATAAATGGACTCAGTGCACCCATTGTTGTTACACATTATTTTGGTCACCTCAATGATCAACTGAAAAAATGTGCTTAACTCATTTTCATGTTCCCTGAAAATATTAAAAGAGACTTTCTCCATGAGAAAAGTGGTTTGCTTTTCCTCTTTCAAAAACTATAACAAGGAAGGTCGCCACACCCTGTTGTATGCATGGGATGCCTGATCGTCGCACTCTACACTAAAACTGAACTATGACGTCGTCGCAGGTTGCCTGTGCATAGGGTGCGATGATGCTT
The DNA here is from genome assembly GCA_032191745.1 of Picea mariana. Taxonomy (NCBI): domain Eukaryota; kingdom Viridiplantae; phylum Streptophyta; class Pinopsida; order Pinales; family Pinaceae; genus Picea; species Picea mariana. Next base: position 22,360 of record JASDQU010103241.1, on the reverse strand, counting down.
AAGCAAAGGAAAAGTCAAAATTCATGAATGTTCTAGAAGGGAATCTTCTAGAAGATGAGGTGGCCTCCGATCAGTTTGGATCTTACTTGCTTCTCTGATTTAGTGGGATCATCCTAATCCCCTCATCCATCTCTCTTTCACCCTATATAAAGAGGGATCTCTTATGGAAAATGATGAGGTTTGCAAGGGCTTGCATATGCATGAAGAGTTCTACTACAAATTATACTTGAGAGCTTTACTTTAGTTCTCTAAGTCAGATTGTGGATCTTCTTCATCAAAGGCATTGGAGAAAATATGTGTGTGTGTTGGAGCAAAGAGCCATTGAAAGGGACCTTGTAACATAAAGGCATAGGTTGTATTCTCCACTTTCCATTTAATATAATGCAACAATACATTTCTTCCCTATAAAGGTGTCTTAACTTTTATTGTATAACTCCTTGATCTTATACTCATTGGAATATATATATATTTGTTCTCTCTCTTTGTTGGTTTGTGCTTCTTAAATAGGTTCACCATCCCACAAACTCAAAGAAGGAGCTAAAAGGATGAAACTATCAAGGATCAAATGTTATTTAAAAGGTATGTCACTTGTACCTCTCTAAACTAGCTTATGTGACAATGAAGTCTAAGGTGAAGTTTGTATTATGTCTTGTTTTGTTCTAGTTTCCTGTGGAAGTTAGGGATATTAGTTTGTGTTTGCACTTACCGATTAGTCTGATAACAAAATTGGTGACCATATTGGGGATTCAAACTTTTTATGTTTTTTGCCTCTTATTTTCTTTTAGCCTGCCTTCTTTTGGTTAATTTCATTCTTTGAGTCTGTGGGTGACCCATCTTGACTCCCTGGGTCTGAAGGTTCATTGAGAAATTTTGTCTTTCTTCCCATTTTTCTTTATTTTCAGAGATCGTCGCACTGTGTCCTATTCTCATCCTGCAACGATCATCTTTCATTGCATTGTACCCTATAGACAACTTGTGAAGATTGGTGATCCACTACTTATACAGTACCTTTATATCATTTTACTGGCACAACCAGTAATGTTGTCACGATTTCAGACCAATTGTTGTTTGGTTCTCACACAATTCTTCCTCTCTAGCTCGCTAACTCTACCATGGTCCCACAAGCTACATCTGTTTCTGCCGGAAGTGCGGTAATCAATCAATATCCTATTGGAACACCACTTCCACTTAGATCAAATCCATCACTTCCTCCTAGGTATAATGCTTTGAATACTTCCATTGCTAATCCTTCCTAGAATCCATCCAGATGGTCTAATGTTTTTGTTCCTCCTGGGTACAATGCTACTAGTAGTTTTGTTCCTACACCTACCCAGATTCTCTCTGGGGGGCCTAACATTCTTCCTCCACCTTCGCCTGGAGGAACTAATCATCCTGGCCCAAGTATCTCTAATCACATTGGAGGCACAAGTCATCCTATCACTTATGGTTTTAAAATTCCTGTTGGAGGACAACCTCAAGTTGGGGGGCAACCCCATGTTGGAGGTTATAACCTAGTGTATGGGCAGTATATCCTTGGATTACAGTCTCAACCTTGGAATTTTACTTTCCAAGGAAATCAACAACCTCCTGGGAGGAAACCTCCTCAAGTTAATTCTTTTGTACCCCCTAGTCTCGAGAAACCATATCCAGGTTCTATGAATCCTTCCTGGGGTCAAAATTTTCAGTTTAATGCTCCTTTCCAAGGAAGATTATCTAATCAACCAATTCATGTTGGCTATTCAACTCAAAATCCTCCACCACCAAATTTTTCATGACTCTTTAACTATCTACAGACTGCTTATGGTCCTACTGGTATACCTATGGGACTACCTCCTCAAAACTACCAGTTTCCTCAAGTGAACAGACAATTTCCATTTCTTGCTACTTTGGATTTACCAGATTTATCTAGGATTTTGAATGATCCTATTTTTCATTATCCTTATTGGTCGGTCATACGTGCCAAATTTCCATCAGACATTCCTAAGTTTGACAGCCGATCGGAAGAAGACCCAAATAATCATATCATGGCATTTTATCTTTGGTGTTCATCCAACTCCTTGATGGATGATTCTATAAGATTATGTCTTTTCCAATGAACTCTTATGGGTTTGACAACTAAATGATATATTGAATTACCACGAGGATTCTTCAATGACTTTAATACCTTAGCTATGGCTTTCTTAATACATTACCAATTGCCAATACGATATGAGACATGAACTGAAATTTTGAGTTCATTTAAACAATCCTCTTCTACTCACATTTCCAATCATATTCATGAGTGGAGGAGGAGATGATTCTTAATCAAAGTTCCCCTTCCTGATCAACTATTGGTTGAGTGGTTTACCAAGTCACTCATTGGTCCTATAGCCCGTGATGTTTCCATGGGTGGTGTCGTCACTAAAGAGTAGGCGATTAGTCATGCTCAATATTTATATCTCGTTTATTTACAAATGGGCACACTATATGACTTGATCTCTAATGATCCTCATCCATATACGAATCCAACCCCAACACCTCCAATATCTTCTCATGCTGTTGATGGTGTGATTGAAAATTTTCATGTTGAGACTCAGTCTAAACAAGCCATTCATTCCAATCCCAAGTCTACTACTCCTAATGTACAAAATACTCCTCCTCTGACTCCTTTTCCCGGTAAAACCTCTGAAGTTAATTCGGTTCAATCTACACCTACCGGTAAAAATAAAAATTAAAAGAAAGGGAATGGTAAGAATAAAGAGGAAAAAAATCATAATAAACAATCTGAGAAACCCAAGACCCAGCCTGCTGATGACAAAGACAAAGACAAACGTCATTATCCTTGCCTTATCTGTGGTGAGGATCATTATACGAAAAATTGTCCATGACGTGCTGAGGTTACTAAGTTCTTGCAAGGGATCGAGAAACCTCCTACTCCTGTCGTTTTGTTACAACCATTTCCTTCTTAGTAGCAGGCCCAATTTGTCATCCATGACCAACCTTCTCCCTCTACCACATCTTATGTACTTATGTTTACTTGTGACTCCAAGAAGAACGAATTTGCAGTTGCAACTCGAGCCAAAGATTAATATCCTTCAACAGATAAAGTTGATGATTCACCACCTCCATTGGTTCAACCTCCTCCACCAACTTTACTTCCAAACGGTCCTCTTCATCTCAAACAAACGAGCCTAGATACAATTCTTCATCCTCCCCCTAAGGTTGTTTTTCAAAAGTCGTCATTTAATCCTCATGCACGTGTTGCTAAAAGATACAGTATTGTATAATACCTTGCACAAGCAAACTCTATGGTGTCGACTCTCGAAGTCCTTCAAAGTTGTCCTACTCAACGGAAGGAGATGTTAAATGGTATTGGTGGAATTGATCCTACCGATACAAATTTGATAATATTTGACATGGAAGATCATATTCCAAGGCTTCCTCCTCAATTAGCATTTCAAATACAAGTTTTTGTGGAAAATAAGAATATTTGTCAAACCATTATTGACGAAGGAGCCTCGACTTGCATCATGTCCATTACCTATTGGAAAGCCATTGGCTCTCCTGCCCTTACCGAGTCACACAATACTCGCAAGGATTTTAATGGTACAGGGTTTAAAACTTATGGTGTTCTTCCTTCGTTGTCTATTACATTAGAAGAAAAAGAAGTTAATGTTGAAGTTGAGGTCTTTGATGCACCTCTCGATTACAACCTTCTACTTGGACGTAGTTGGATTGATTCCATGTGAGCAATTGTTTCTACTCTTTTCTATGTGTTACGTTTCTTGCACCAAGGAAAAGTCATTACTGTTGATCAATTGGCCTTCTTTAATTCTGATTCACGTACTAGCAACATACCTTTCATTGCAAAAACACCTCTCGGTTATGAGAATGTCGGTGTAGGTCTTTTAAAAGATTCATCGTTAATGGGTACATTTCCTATTCCACCACCCAATATTCCTCCTCCTTTTTTCACTTTGATTAAAATGATATTGACCTTTGTTAGTGAAACCCCTGAGTCTTATGACTTGTGGATAATACCTAGCTCTGATGATTGTCTTCGTTACGACGAACGAATTCCTTTAAGTCTGGTAGAATTGGATTATCAAGCTATTCAATCGACAACTCCTTCTCCTCATTCTTTCTGTGATACCCCTCTTGATCCATTTCACGTGATATTTCCCACTGATGATATGATCATGAAATTTATGTCTATGGAAGATACCCCATGGGACGATGGGCATCATCGTTCTATTCTCTTCCTGGAACCTGAGACCATAGAGAGTTATCAACAGATTTCAACTCCATCTACTGTTGTTATTATTTCCTCTGTTCCTAAACCAACACATGATGTTTTGTATGAAGGGAACTTGGGAAATATTTCACCTATCGTACCTCTTGATATTTCGATTAAACCTGGAGTTGTGGAAAATGTTCACATCGGTGCCTCATGTTCTGTGATGAGGTTCGTACTTACAAAGCTCTTTTCCAAGAATTTTGCGATGTTTTTTCCTGGAGTTACGAAGAAATGCTTGGCATTGATCCAGATATTGTTGTACATGAGATTAAGACTTACCCGGACGCTAAACCCGTTCGACAGAGACTTCGCCCAGTGAACCCATGCAAAGTTGTTGCTATTAAGCTCGAAGTTGAAAAAATTCCTTAAAGACAGTTTTGTATATCCAATGACTTTGACTGATTGGGTGTCCAATATTGTTCTAGTTACGGAGAAACAAGGCACGATCCATGTTTGTGTATATTATAGGGATATCAACAAAGCTTGTCCCAAAGATAATTATCCAACCCCTTTCGTTGACCAGATTGTTGACGACTATGCCGGGAGTGAAATTTTCTCCTTGATGGACGGTTTCTACGACTATAATAAAATCAATATTTCACCTACGGATCAACATAAGACTAATTTTATTTGTCCTTGGGCAACCTTCGCATACCGAAAACTACCTTTTGGTCTCAAAAATGCTGGTGCGACTTTTCAACACGCTATGTCTTATGCTTTTCATGACATTAAGCACATTGTACAACCTTACCTAGACGATCTAATGACACACTCTATGCATTGTCAAGATCACCCGACACATCTACGCACCATTTTCCTATGCTGTCGTTATATCACATATGATTGAATCCACATAAATGTGTTTTTTATGTGGAGTCTGGATGACTTCTTGGTTTTATCGTGTCTACACATGGGATTAGAGTAGACCCTCTAAAGGTTGAGGCTATCCTCAATTTACGTCCTCCTTCCACACCACGCCAACTCCAAAGTTTGCAAGGGAAGGCAAACTTTTTACGTCAATTCATCCCCAACTATGCTGAATTAACAAAAGGATTTACTCGATTTCTTAAAAAGGGTTACGATTTTGTATGGGACAACACTACCAACCAAACCTTTGAAGATTTGAAACTCTCCTTGACCCGTACACCACTTTTATTTCCACCCGAGTGTAGTCGAGATTATTTCCTGTAGTTAGCTGCTTCGGACTCTACCATTGCTATGGTTCTAGTCCAAGAGGATGATTCGCATGATGAACATGTTATCTACTATTTGAGTCAGAATCTAACAACCACCAAAATCAAATATTTGCATGTGGAGAAACTGGCTTTGGAAGCTGTTCAACGTTTTCATCACTACATATTATTACACAAAACCACAGTCATTTCAGATTGCAACCCCATGAAACACATCCTTACTCGACAATTGCTGGGGGGGGGAATACTCTAAATGTATAGTTATTCTTCAAGAGTTTTATTTGGAGTTTGAGTGTGCCAAGTCAAAGAAGTCTTTGGTTTTTTACAAGTTGATATGTGGCCTTCCCTCTACTGAAACAAAAACCGTGGCAGAAGATTTATTTCTTGATGAATCTCTCTTTCAGATCAGTTATGACGACATATGGTATGGAGACATTATCATTTATCTCCAAACCCAAACTTTCCAACCTAATATTTTTAGTACGGATCATCATCGTATTCGGTATCAATCCCCTCAATACATTATCCTTGGTGATACCCTTTACCTCTGTGGTATTGATTCCATATTTCGACGATGTCTCACCTATGATGAAGCTAAGAAAGATTTGAATAACTGTCATTTTGGATCATGTGGAGGTCATATGTCTGGGTATACCACTGCCTAAAAGATCTTACGAGATGGTTATTTCTAGCCTTCATTGTTTAAGGATTGTATTACTGCCGTTCAGAAATTCCACACTTGTCAAACCTACAACAATAAGATCTAATCTCATCCTGCTCCTTTTCACCATGTAGTTTTTGTTGGTCCTTTCGCTAAATGGGGCATTGACTTCATGGCATGTAAACCTCACTCGGCAGGGGGGCATGAATACATCATCATAGCCGTGGATTATTTCACTAAGTGGGCCGAGGTGATGAATACATTTGATAATACTGGGAAAACTGTAGCATTATTCATATTCAATCATATCGTTACTAGATTTGGTGTCCCTCAAACCATCTTCACTGACCATGGTATTCATTTTCTCAATTTCATGATGTCTGAACTTATCGAGAAGTTGGGTCTTTGCCATGAAAACTCAACACCTTACTATCCACAGGCCAATGGCCAGGTTGAAGCAATCAACAAAGTTCTCACTACTATGCTTCGACAGATGATAGGAATTCACAAGTCAAGCTGGCACACGATGCTCTTCTCGGCATTATGGGCCTATCAGACATCTGTTAAGTCTTCCATGTGGTTCACACCTTTCCAATTAGTGTATGGTATTGAAGCAATTCTGTTGATTGAATGTGAAATCCCATCTTTGAAACTAGCTGTCAAACTTCTCCCTAACACCTCAGCCAAAGAGGAACATCTCTTGTATTTGATGTAGTTAGACGAGACTCACTGTGATGTTGCCTTGGTCATTGAAACTCAGAAAAAGTGTGTCAAAGCTCAATATGACAAGCATGTTAAACCACATTTTTTTTTTAGGGTGATTTGGTTCTTATTTATGAACAAGATCGTGACTTATTAGGGGTCGGAAAATTCGATCCCATGTGGAGTGGCCCTTATATTGTCAAACGAGTGTTGGAGAAAGGGGCTTATAAGCTGGTAGATTATGATGGAATTTCTTTGAGTGAACTCAAAAATGGGATTTACTTGAAGAAGTACTATGCTTAAACCTTTTTTGCATAAGTGTTGTGTATTTTTAGTGTATCATACTCTTGTGTGCTTTTTCATTTTTGGTTCCACCTTTCAGCTTCTTACCTTGCATTGTGCTTGGTTTCCAGATGTTGGTGTATTCACTACCCTATATTGGATTTACTTATGGTGCTAGTCGCAGTTCTCAAAACTTAGCATCTACTGCATGGGCAATCTATGCACCTACAAATGAATTGATCAGTCTACATGGTGTTTTCCTTGGTTGCGCAACTAATAATATTGTGGAATACAGTGCAGTTATCAAGTTGCTAGATAACATCATTTAACTTGGCATCTATCATATTATTGTACAACTTGATTCACAGTTAGTATTCCTACAATTGAGTAACATTTATTCCATCCGAAGTCCTACTTTGTTACAGGTATATTTACAAATTCGCCTCTTGGAAAGACATTTTGATTACATTGAGTATCAACATATTCCTAGATGTCTAAATACATTGATAGATGCATTGGCTAATTATGTGTTAGATAGACATTTGAGACATTTATAAACCCAATCACACTTTTTACAAAAATAAGTAAGCTGATAGGAACTTTATATTTATAACGACAAAAGTTATAAAAGTGTTTGTTGAAAGACCAAAATATCAAAAAGTGAAGCTCATGGCTTCATGTACAAAAAATATCAAGGATGCTGCTTCCTATAACAAGCAACTTCTCGTGTCACTTTACAGAGCAGTCGACCAATAGATGCAGATGTTGGTGCAATTATTTGGATAATATATTACCAAACATAAATTATCAACCGGGATTCGTAATAAGTAGATTTGATGCACTATATGTGCCAATAACAGATAGGTTCCTATGTCTATTTAGTATAACTTATATAAGAAAACCATCAATAACAAAATACTCTATTTTCAAAGATAACACTCTTCACACAATTCAGAAATTAGAAAGCAAAACTTGCAATCATGCACTCAAAAGATTTTTCTCAGATAATGCCTTGTCCATTTACAAGCTCATGAAGTGGAAAGATGGACTTTGAATCTGTTATCTGTAGATACTATCCTTAACACCAACTAACAAGCAAATCTGGCACACTTCAACAGTACAACTCCAAACTTAGAAGAGAAAATTGAGAACAAAACTTCTAAAGCAAACAATGAATCAAAAGGTTCTTTCTTAGGTGACAAATCTGTTCATTAGAGGCTCATGAACTGAAGAGAGGAACTTAGATCTTGCCTCCTGTAGCAACTAATTTCAACAATAAACTGTAATCAATTTTCTACACACAATATTCAAAAGGAAATCACTCATAACTTAATCAATTACGGAAGAAACTATTTGTCCCTGCACAAGAAACACTAGGTGTATTAAGATTCTCCATTTAATGGTCCATGTAGGGTGAATGATGGGATCTTAACTGTTCCTATACTTTCAAAATGGAAACAAATGGTTAAGCACACAACTTAGCAAATGATTGTTCACACACACTAGAATAATAAATGCTCACTCAAAAATTATGAACATCTACATAATTATCACAAACCTATATTGCACATTATCAAACGTATCACTGAAATGCAACAACAATGAATTATACTAACTGGTTTTACAATTAAACTATGAAACTGTTTCACTCACCCACAAATAGAATTACATTCAAAGAATTACACATAATGAGGGTCCCACTTCTCATGCAAACCTATTTATTTTAAAGATAGAACTCTAAAGTGGATACTTGAAGGTTCTTAAGAACATCATCTGAGAGATATAAAGGTCATCTCCTAGCCTTGATTTGATAATGCTTCAGAATGAGACCCAAGGGTTTTTGTTCAGTTTTAGGTGTTCCACTTTATGTTTTTCAACTCCCTTTACCTGGCATAGCCCCGCTGCTAGCAGGCCTGTTCAGTACCCCGACGAGTTTACCTTAGTACCATACAAGCATGGCCCCACTGCCAGCAGGCTTGCTCAGTACCCCGACGGGTTTACTTGTATTTCCTGATACTTCCTTTTTATTATATTACTCAAAAGATTTAGAATTATGTATACTTATCATTGACAATTTTAGAGTATAAGGAAGGCAGGTGGTACGAGAGTGTTTTAGAGTTATTAGGCACATAATTAATTTTTTGCAATTATACCAAGGGTGATATCATCCTCATTCAACTTAAATCTCAGCTATTCAATGTATAATGAAACATCTCAGATAATGACTAAGAGGTCCCTCTAGTTAATCCTATTAGGGTTCTCATGAAAGTTCATTGAGGTTTTGCAAGGGGGGTCCACCACATGAGGTTTTCATCAATACCTCCAAACAAAAACTTGTAAAGATAAACTTGGATAAGAAATTTTTGAATCAACTAGGTTAGTATTATACATATTGGTGTCACCACTTTTCAATGGATATTTCAATTAACAATCACTTTTTCAAAATGATGAGGTAATAAGACAAGTGCACCCATTATCATATCGAGCTAAATGTAGAAATATATTCTTAAAGGATAGCAAGGATGATTCATTTAGGGTTGAGTGTAGAAATGTAGGAGGAGGATGCACATGAGAGTAAAAACAATTCAACACAATACTTAAATGATCCTTGATAGAAAGAACATGAAAATATTAGCCCATACCTCCAATTACCTGAAGTGAAAACGATATTAAGCACATGACAAAGATCATATCACCTTGGCATCAATATCAAATGAGTAATGGAGCATGTTTATGAAACTAGAATTTGTAGGCTTCTCCTTGTGGCTGACATGCTTTGGTGATAACTCAATGGTTGCTTCAAGAGCACTGTCTGATCGTTTCCCTAGCCAATAGTCTTTCTTCTATATTTTAGCTTTCGGAATCAAGATAGGACTTACTTTCTGAGATTGGATAGCTTTCTTCTTTCTGGATGTAGTAGGCTTCCCTACAACAAAATTTCCTTTCTCCAATCCCTCAATAGGCTGGGATGAGTTGGGTGTAACAGTGGCTTTCTGTTCATCTACAGGTTTAGGTATTCCTTCCTGACCAAAATTCTGTTGGAGTAGTTTCTTCCAACTACTACCTTGTGTCCTTAAAGCATGGACAACCAAAATTTTTATTAAGCCATGGTTATGAAGGCTAGTTTCATGTTTCTTGGAAGCTGATTTCACTCCTCTCACCATATTATTTAAACTTATCCATAGGAAGTGAGGAAAACTAATTTGTGGCCCTCCTTCATAATGGCCTTTAAAATTTTTCAAAAATGGCACCCAACCGACATGTTCATATTTTTCCCTACAAGCTTGATATTCTGTTGTTTCCTTGTATAATTGAAATATGGGCGCATGCATGTCGACCCCCATGATAGCTTAAAATGATTCTTTAGGGTGTATGAGGCACAAACATAGGATCGAGGGTTGAGTACCGGATCGACGTAGACCGTGGTGGAGTACCGGAAGGGGATAAATATGAAAAAGATACGAAGGCATGGGATGACAGTGTGACTATAGGTAGTGTGACAGTAAAATGGTAAATAACGCTCATTTGGATGGAATAGCCATCCAGAGGAGCATTTATAAATGGAGATTCAGTTTACAATGATCACATATATGGTAATGATGACACAGTAAGATAGGTTGAATCCATTAACGACTTACGGACTCGTAGGAGAGTTGGCATCAGACCATATTCAAGGGATGTGGCTTGAGTCATTCATATGGCACGATAGTGAATCATGGGATTATGAGGTTTTACCAGATAGACAAAAATGCATGATTTTGATCCTGTGAGAGACACAATGACCTCGTACTTTCAACATTTTGAGAAATAAGGATGTTTTATTTATATAGAAATGTAGACGAGGATTTTACAGAAGTTCGTGTTATGGGGTTTGTCATGATTCGAGAGTAACCATATGTTTAATGCATAATCAGTCTAATTTCTTTAATAAAACGAAAAAATGTTGAATCTGTATGTCCTAGTACTAAAATTGAGCAACAACTTGAAAATATGATTAGAGCTTACCAGTCACCTTATTACTAGTACTGGATCACCTGAGTACATAGTTGTGCTTAGTACCAGAATAGCCCAGACCTCCTCTTTTGGCACTGGATGAGCACATGGTCAACTATTAGTACCAGATGAAAGAAAAATTTTTGTTGAGTACCAGATGGACGTAGAGACAAACATTGTATTCCAGTACTCAAGGAGAATTTGGCACAATGTCTGGTGGTAGTGCTTTGTAAACTGGAACTATTGTAGGCTGTGTTATCTCTCCAGGAAACTCTCCTAGGCTGTAAGTCGGAGATGCCTGGTAACTAACTCTTTTTTGGGAAATGTTTTCTCAATATTTGATATGGTTTTTGGGACAAAATGAATATCTAAGTACTTAACTGTGTTTTCAAGACTGTCTAGAGATACAAAATCTCACAAGGCTTTCTAGCACCGTGGTCAGATAAAGTTTGATTAAATGGGGGAAAGAAAACAGCTATTGAACCAGATTATGTTTCATACCAACAAACACAATGGGTCTAACAACCAAGAAATAACTTATGATAATCAACTAAGACAATTTATCAGTGAGATGTCAGTCACTGCAAATTGAATGAGCTTCAACAAAGGACTTCCACTCATAAGCTATAAAAGAACAGAAGAGAAAATCTGACACAGAACTGAAAGAAGCTTGCAATCTTTTATAAAATAAGAATAGGTCTTTAGATTACAGTGGCAGCATCATAGCACTCAAAATCGAACCCCTGGTTCTTCATCTATTCTAATACTTATAGCATTTACAAAACAGTTCTTTGATCCTAAAAACGTGGATCAAATCAACCCAAAATAGCAAGTAGAAATCTGTTTGCAAAAGAAGTGGGACAAATCCCAGATTTGTCTCAATTGGTTGTTGGTGATGTGTAGACAGCCTTCCAAGGCTAAAAGATCATTCTCCCAGGGAGACCAAGTCGAGTTGGCTGAGGTGGCAAAATACCCTGTTTTTTAGTTCAAATGAAATTGCCCATATACCTTTGAAATAATACCTTTCTTCATCATATATCCAAAATGACCACTGAACTGGATCTGATAATTCATTAGATAAGCACTGGAAAAGGTTCCAAATCTTTTCGTATAAAAAATCCTTGACTTGTGCAAAAACTCATTCGAATTCTGGACAGACAGACTTTCAGTGGTTGACTGGAACAGTTCCTGGGTGAGTTATCCACCGAAAGCGCCTGTTTCGGTGGTTAATGAGCACAGTGTGGCTCGTCTAAACCACCGAATGTTGCACTTTGAAGACCTTTCAAAATTGCAAAAATGGTTGTTCTGAAACTTCTTTTAACACTCATACTTTCTGAGGTACTGTAGTCTTGATTCGAGCAGACCTTCAAACCTTTGATGACTGTGCAGGGGAATCTGTTACATCTATCATGGTTGTAGCCAGATTAGCCAAAGTGTCTAGCCCAGTTTGTTCCTCTTCTGGAGATTCCAAATTCTTTAGCCTAAGCCTCAGAACCCTGAGTTGTCTATATAATTTCATATTCTCCTTGATCAACTCTTTGTTTCTCCCTTCGATTGAATCATGTTTTTCTTTGAGATTTTCATTCTCTTTGAATAGATCGGCAACCTTCTCTGTTAGATCTATGTTTGCCTTTTTTATTACCCTCTCAAGTACTTCCATCTCATAGATTTCTCGCAGAAGCTTATTGATTTTCCTGGTCTTACCTTTCTGAGGCTTGCTTGATGAAGCTTTTGCTTTCGGTTGCTTGTGTGTTTCTGAAGGCATTGATGGAGGTATATCTGTCTTTAGTTCTGCATCATGTTTGATTTGCAGATTAGCCTGTGCTTTTTCTATTCCCTTCTCTGAATCAGAGTTGTTATAGGGTAGGTTGAGAGGGTTTTTCACCATGACATGGTTTCTCTCTTCAAGCTTTACTTTCCTGTTGGTTCCTCCCTGCTTGCTGGGTGTTGCCTTTATAGAATCCCTGGTCAATGAAATCCCTTTTCTCCTCTTGTGACTAGTAGGATCATTCCTTCTTCTGGACCTTTTTGCTTTCATTTCTGGAGGTTTCTCTGTCTGAAACTTGTTCCAGAACAAGAAGAAAGTCCATTCTATTTGCTTCCTGTGAAGAGCTTCTTTGATAAGGAGGGTAATCAACCCCTGATGAGATATTCTGCTTGAAACTTTAGTGGGCTGAGCTTTTACCTGTTTTGCCATTTTAATCAGGGTCTTGTGAAAGAAATAGGGTATGTTTAAGGGTTACCTGCCTGTGAAGTGATTTAACAATTTAAAATGATAGTACAACACTCTGTTATAACGCCCTTCACAGGTAATGTATACCAGAATCGCCCAGAAGAGTCTGCCACTTCGTTTCAAGATATGACATAGGAATATCTTTCTTCCAAGTCAATGTTTTATGCACTGGCAACAGGCATGATATGAATTCAATAGTTGAAGGTGAAGAGGTTTTGAACCAGCAATTCCCTGTCCTAGACAACCCTATGTATTCGGCAATAGATGCTTCATCTATGATGAACTCCTCTCTGCCTATTTTGGCAATCCTGCCATCGTATGAGAGGGAAAATGCCTCAGCAATTTGTTGGTGGAAGGTTGTTAATTTCTCACAATATGAGAAAACCCCGACCTATTTAAAGCATTCTGCAACCTCTGGATGTTCATCAAAATACCACATACCATCTTCTTCTGACCTTAATGCAGGACTGGCTTTCGGCATAACTGAATGCAAACTGTATCTGAAACTATAGGTAACCAGGTATTCGGGAAACAATGGTTCTAGGAACTAAGAATATGGTCGATGTCACTTACGAACAGATTGTGAATTGGTTTGACAGGGCATAGGATTTATGAATGAGCTAGAATATCGACCCACATTTAAATGACAGTCTGTCGGGGAAAGCCGAAACTTCAACTTTTCGGGGGCAAATGTATTTATGAAATTTTGACAGGAAAAGGCTTACAGACTTACCCGGTAACCCGATCAGATTTCCTTGACTCGAAATGCTGGTTGAACTCGAAGACACTATGCCAATCGCCCGAGAAAGAGGGACCAAGATTTGAAAACCACGATTTGCTGGTAAAATCGCGTGTTGATAGTTATCTTCAATGATCTTCGGGCTCCATTATAACGCTTTGAGTTTCAAAATGAACGAATGACCTGTTAATAATGATGAATGTATCTGCCACCAGAAAGGAGGGAAGCTTCGTGCAACCGTATCTGGATATCACCGCTCGGCGCAGATTTGGAAATGATTATTGCAGTGGATAATACGCAGGTGTTTAGAACTTTTCAGTTGAACCCCACGAACGAGTATCATCTCCCCCAACGCGAGATTTCGGCGGTTTGAACTTCTCATCATTGCAAATATTTTTGACATCTGGCTCGTGCGAAAGCACGAGCTTTCTTTTTGCCCGTTCAAACCTTTTCGGTGGTTGCTTTCCCTTTGTATCGGCCACTTATCTGACGAAACTAAACACTTTCGGTGGTTAATGAGCACGCTGGGGGCTCGCCCAAACCACCGAAACCTGCTGTTTTTCCCATTTCTTGACCGAAACAAAACCAACATGTCTTTTGGGATTATTTTGAAAAACAGACTTTCTAATCTTATTGCTGGAAATTTAGAAATCAAATTTAGGGACCAACCTATCATCTACTAATCAAATAAAACTAAAGATTTATTTGGGGAGTTCACAGGCTGCACCTTGTAGAAGTAGTTGGTATTTTCTGGTGTTCTAGAAGAGGGTCTATGATCTGATTCAATTGAAAAACCATATAGATGGAACAAATACCAACACTAGATGCAAGAACTTTGAGTTTGCATCAGAATAATGCAAAATAATTTGGTGATTGGGCTCCAAGCTTTGTGAGAAGAGGGTATTATGTAATTGGATGACCATATGTTGAGATTTAGAACCCTCCTCTTTTGGAACCAGGCTGATCACTTCTCTTGTTGGCACTTCCTTTTTATTACAAAAATAACAATCCTAACTACTACTGTCTCAGCAACCACTCCCCCATGCTTGAGGTTTTTCATGGCCTCATGCAAACAATGTGAGATGCTAAAAAGAGGGTTGCTCAGAGGGTTGCCAACATCTTCTAAAAACAAACCAATAGCACTAATTAAAACTATATTGTTATTCATACTTGCAAACATAAAATTTAGGGAAAATGTCAAAAGTTGAATTATTAGCTATGAATAAAATGGTTTGGAATTAACATTCTGTTTCAACTTCTATTAAAAATATCATTGAATTGATCATACTTGTGAAATAGTGGTCTTAAAATAGATAGGTAATGATAAATCACAAATGCATCATTTTTAACAACTTAAGGAAAAAGAAGAAATTTGAAGAAATAGGTCTTGAAGCACTCCCTTAAGTGTTATCTTCTGTTGACAAGGATGCCTTCTCTACTTTTGAAACCCTTCCAGTATTATGTGTGCATTTGGAGGATGAAGAGATTCCCTTCTCATAAGATTCCAAACAAAATTATCATAACTTTTAAAAAAGAAATCTACTATAGGAATGAAAGATCTTAAACCATCTGCTTATTATCTTTTGACATTCCCATTTATGAAAAGTATGAAAGATAGGTTGCATTGCAAAATTTATTTATTTATTTACCATCCTACTCTAATTGAACAAAATAAAATGTTCTTCAAGTATAGGAATACTTTCAGTGAAGCCATGTGTGCAACAAGGTTAGAAATATATCCATACTCGGGTTTAAAATATAAACATTAATGCATACCAGAGTATGAAGGGCCACTGCTTTGATGATGAGATCAAGCAATAACTTAAAATAAAAGAGTGATGTGACCTAATAACTAATTGAAACCATATTTCAATAGGATCACTATATTCTTGTTTCTCTTCTTTGTTTAGGTCACACAACATGTCCTCTTTTTCCATGCCACACGTAGTATCTTCTTCAAGATGATTGGTCTTTGGGGTACATACATGATCTGCTGAGAGGCATGCTAAGAACTCCTCAATATCAGGTTCCAATGGTTTCTCTCCATTGCATTCTATCCATGATTCTTGAGTATTCTTAGTAAATTGACAATAGGAATCCGAAGGGACTTCTAAATCTTCTTGTGGAGAGACAACTAAATTCTTGAATGCTGTCAAGATATGCTCTTCCTAAGAGGTGGATATCCCAGCTACTGCTAGAATGTGAGAAAGTTCTTGGAGGGACATTCTTCAAGCTCTTGATCATCCTTGAATTACTCTAGCTAGTTGATGATCCTTGTCTCGCAACACAACTTTAGTACTCGGGGGTTCTTACAACACCCCAAAAATGATTTATCATTAAAGATCTAAATTTAAAAACTATTTGTAAAAATATAACACACCAAACTTGAACTCATTGCGTTACTGGGACCCTATTGTCACCAGGTTATCTTTTCACACAAGTTAGCTCATCATGAAAACACAATTTTGCATAAAAGAAGGAAAAACACACTTGCATTAAAAGAAGAGAGGACAATCTAACTTTGGAGCAACCCCACCAAAGTTGATGTGTGGGATCTTCCCGCACATCTTATTGTCTTCTCTCTGCCCTTAGGTCATTCATAAAACCAATCCAAAACCATTAAATAAATCTAATTCAAATACTACCTATTACCGTTTACAACTCCCCGACAACGACGCCAAAATGTTGGTGCAATTATTTGTATAATATATTACCAAACATAAATTATCAATCGAGATTCATAATCAGTAGAGTTGATGCACTATATGTGCCAATAACAGATAGGTTCCTATGTTTGTTTAGTATAGCTTAGATAATAAAACCATCAATAACAAAATACTCTGTTTTCAAAGATAACACTCTTCACACAAGTCAAAAATTAGAAAGAAAAACTTGCAATCATGCAGTCAAAAGATTTTGCTCAGATAATGCCTTGTCCATTTACAAGCTCATGAAGTGGAAAGATGGAATTTGAATTTTTTATTTGTAGCTACTATCCTTAACACCAACTAACAAGCAAACCTAGGCACACTTCAACAGTACAACTCTAAACTTAGAAGAGAAAACTGATAACAAAACTTCTCAAGCAAATAGTGAATCAAAAGGTTCTTTCTTAGGTGACAAATCTGTTCATTAGAGGCTCATGAAATGAAGAGATGAACTTAGATCTTGCCTCCTGTAGCAACTAATTTCAACAATAAACTGTAATCAATTTTCTGCACACAGTATTCAAAAGGAAATCACTCATAACTTAATCAATTATGGAAGAAACTATTTGTCCCTGCACAAGAAACACTAGGTGTATTAAGATTCTCCATTTAATGGTCCATGTAGGGTGAATGATGGGATATTAATTGTTCCTGTACTTGCAAAATGGAAACAAATGGTTAAACACACAACTTAGCAAATGATTGTTCACACACACTAGAATAATAAATGCTCACTTAAAACATCTACATAATTATCACAAACCTATATTGCACATTATCAAACGTATGACTGAAATGCAACAATAATGAATTATACTAACTAGTTTTACAATTAAACTATGAAATTGTTTCACTCACACACAAATAGAATTACATTCACAAAATAATTACAAAGGATCTTACCTTGGTTAGATCGGTGGGTCCTTGCCGTGCCAACAAGGAAGCTTAAAGAAACTTACAGAACATTAAACTTTACAAAACACATGGAATTTATGAATTTAACTTCATATTAATTCTTCAGCAAGTATGTTTACAGAGATAATATGTTCAGAAATCCAATCTGCAACATAACAATTCCTCTCTTTTGGCTTAGCCATCACTCAATTTATATGATTTTTACATTACAAATTTGGATCTACAAAATAAAATCCAAATCAAAACCATTTTCCATCAATGGAGGTCGAGTACAACCATTAGCTAATCAAGGAAATGCAGTTCCCACGAATCTGGGCATGATCTTAGAATTTCTTGAAAATTGACAAAGATTTAGGATGGATCATTCCCCCTGAGATGGAGGCCCACACATGTGTGATCTGGAGACTCTGGCTCATGATTCCGCATGAAAACACATTTCTTGACAAAACCCATGTCCCCAAATTTTGAGATTCAACGTCATAGGCTCGGAAATATAGGTGAAAAACCAGTACCAGAATGCTGGTACTAGAATCCTATAGGTAGGGTTTTAGTACCAGATTAGCACAGTTGTAGCCATGAGTACCGAATTAGCACAAAACATGTGTTGGTACCGGATTAGACACCCAAGAAGTACCTGATCAATGCTGCTTAAGATTCAAATGATTAGGATCATGCAAAATCAAACATTTAATCGTTTTAACTCAAGAAAACTAAACAAACCATGCTTTAATCATAAGTTACCTCTTATGCACATGAACAAGGTCATCAAGTGTATTTATGGAGGAAACAATCAAGTATATACTCATAGCATAGGTAAAATTGACTCAGACAGATATAATATAGGGTAATAGACATGTCAATACTGAGACTCAACAACAGATACGCCAACTATGTGGCATTGATAGTGCCTAGGAAGTTCATCCATCGTGGAATCAGGGACATTCATGGTTAGTCCCTCTAGGTTCTATTCAATCTTTTTGAGATCCGTGATGACCACCCCTGCTACAACACCTCTCTCTCCTTTCCATTGGATGGGAGATGATCCTGAAGGACGATAAGGCCCCACGTCTGCATTATTGAGAGCACTTGATTAGTCTTGGATAGATGACACAAAAAACATTTTATATAATTAAAATATAAAAAAATCATATAACAAAAATTTCCTTCTTACCTATGTCCCCCCACTGAGATCCCTTAGGAAGGACTAAATCAGAATCCCCATGGAAATCCGTCCCAACGTATGCATAGTCCTCCACCATGATTAGTTGATTCCTCAACCATTTCAAGAAAACATCATCATACTTGACGATAGGAACACCACCATGATGAGCCATTAGATCCACCCACCTCTTCATCCATGGATCTTGTGGAGAGGGTATACCCCACTCCACCTATAGACGTAGGACATGAACTCTCTCCAAGAAGAAGGAAACCAAAATGGACACGTAACCAAATTTTTTCAATCGACCGTTTCGACACTTTGTGAGTTGTTTTTTCATGCTTTTCAAGACACCCTCACACCAGTTGAAGAGCACAGGTTCCATGCACTCTATCACGTACTGAAAATGGATTTGCAAAGCCATGTGGGGAGTAAAACTCCTTGCCATCCGGGTAATGGTATAAAGGATGGTCCACAACGTTAAATCCTGAACATCTCTAATGTCCACCTTGCCACTATGTTTTTCCGTACCTGATACACAATGGTGAGAAACATAGTAATCCATGGGTTCTCCCCCACCCCTGCTACTTGTGAGTGATACCCGTGAACCATGAGGAAAAATCCTCGTCAGAAAGTAGATATCCTCTATATCCAATGTGAGTGTATGAACACCGACGTGAAAGGATTTTTCGTTCACATCCCACATGTGTTAACCAAATACTCTAGAAACCTCATTTGGGCTGTCATGCCCTGAATCTTGAAAAGCTTGAGTAACCCACATTGCCTAAGTGCCATAACTATGCCTGGGTCATTCCCGAAAAAATAATCTTCTTCCCTATGCTCTTGTTCATGCCACTCGATAATTTTGACCAAGAGAAGCATGCCAAGGAACATCAAAAGTAGATTAGAAACTTAAAAAATTCATTCCTGGAAGTTTTTCTAGTTAAATTTATCTTTTAAAAAATTGGATTTCGGTCATCACAGGGCTGCATTTTTATGCAGAACAACGTCGTCGTACCCTGTCTTTGGGTCTCCTGCGACAATGTAAGATTGTCACATTTCACGATACTGTGGACCTGTGACAATTTCAATGCGCAGGTAGCCCCAAAAGATCGGCCTAAAATCCAAATTTAACCAATAAAAATAAAATTTGAAACCATGAAAAGATAAAGAAGAACATGATTACCTTTTTGACGAAGACGGTTCACAAAATGATCCACCAGGCACTCTGAAATCGACAGTTGAAATTTTGGGAGAAAAGAGGGTTTTAGGGCACTATTTGGGTAAATTTGCAAATGAAATGGTAAAAAGGGTGTTTTGGCCTATTTTGTTGTCTTTTACCATATTTTTATTGCAGTGTTAAATTATTTTTTATATTTTATCCATGCCCTAAAGTCTAACCTACTTTGCAAAGTGTTTACTATTGCAGATTAAAAAAGTCTATGGACGTGACGTTTGAACAGGGGTCCACCCTTTTTTATTGTTTTTGCGTATTTTTATTATGTACAGATGCTTTTAGGGTTTTTTAAGAAAAACTCCGAGCACAGTCTTAATTCTTTCTCACACTCGTGAAACCATGAGAATGTAATCGAGTAATCTTTTGTCGTTTTTTCGAACTCGCATTGATAATACGAAAAATGAAACCTATGGAGTATCCTTTAATCTCTTTTCAAGCTACCTAAACATGAAAATATAGCCGAGCGACCTTGTTCTTTTCACGCTCGTGAAAGTATTTGAAGAAAATGTCGGATGAGCGGTAGATTATCTCTTTTTCGGTCTCATTAGACTAACTTACGAAAAATGACCTTATGGATTTCTCTTTAAGTGTTTTCAGACTCTCTAAAAATGAAAAACCCTTGATTTTTCTTTATTTGGACTCATTAAATAAACATCGAAATACCCATATGGGATAAAACCACTCCTTCTTAGGGTTCGTTAAACATACTCCAAGGGACTCGTCCGAAGGATAAGCTTAATTTTACAAGCATATGTTATTCTCCTCAAGATTGCGTAAAAATAAAGAGGTACTCGCCAGAAATGGTTGGGGAAAAATTGGGAAAGAAATGTGTCTCTGTATTTGTGTTAGTGGCAGTAATAGTCACTCTTGAACATGACACTCCCTTCATCATTGTATCCGAGTTGAGAAATCCATTGGTCTCTCATTTGACCATCTACAATTTCATATGTTGGGTCCTCCTTGAGTCAATGCTTCCAATACAACTATCATTTTGTTCATATGTTCAAGAGAAGTCCAACCTAAACAAGCCTTCTATCGAGTCGGCCATTTGCAGTTATAAATTTTCTACCATGTCGACCTTCCCTTAGTCAGTTCCAAATTACGTCATACTCTGATCTAATTCAAATCTGTTACATATTTAGTGTCATTGATGGGGGATACATCAAGACCCTCCTATGACGAGTCTTTTCCTATTGACTTCAACTCATTATCCAGGAACAAGATTTAGAAATCAATTGGTACCTTGGAACTTGCATGCCTCAATGGAAAGTTTCCTCGCTTTCGAAAGTGGGTTTTCATTATTGACCCTTGATCGGGAGATTTTGCCGAGTGTTTGACTTCATCCCATTTATTCACATTCATTGGATTGTACTAGAGTACTTTGGGAGTCATTGACATCAATGGTGATTTCCCTTGCACTTGTTAATGATTTTCATTAATGATCGGTAATCAAGTGGTTTCTACCATGTTCGACTTCGACACCTGTAATCACATGGCTAGATTCGTACTTAGAGACGATTGAAATGAAGACCCTGGATCTCATGATCTTGATCCAGGTTGAGAAGGAGTATTCATAAGTTTGTACTAACACATAGATCCACTTTGTATGTCTCGTGGCTGTATCCGAATTTGAATTCTTTTAGAGCTTAGATCCAGAGTGTATTTCTGGTGGCTATGCTGAATCATGATGACATGGATCCACAGTGTATGTTTAGTGGCCATGAATCACTTGACACTTATGAATAGAGTCATGTGTAGTCTGAGTATGGGAATACCTACCTCAGAGGATGGTATGTATTATGCATATGCTTGATTGTTTGCAGGTTCCCGATCGATGCGCTCCTTGTTTTCGACACACACATTCTACAAAGTATTTTAGCTGTCGCAAACTTCTAGTTTCATACTTTGGGGGGAATTCTATTACACATTATTTTGGTCACCTCAGTGATCAACTGACAACATGTGATTAACTCATTTTTAGGTTCCCTAAAAATATTAAAAGAGACTTTCTCCATGAGAAAAATGGTTTGATTTTCCTCTTTCAAAAACTATAACAAGGAAGGTCATCGCACCCTGCTATATGCATGGGGTGCAACGATGCATGATCATCGCACTCTACACTAAAAATGGATTGCGACGTCATCACAGGCTTCATGTGCATAGGGTGCAATCATGCTTAGGAAAAGGAAAAGTCAAAATTCATGAATGTTCTAGAAGGGAATCTTCTAGAAGATGAGGTGGCCTCCAATCAGTTTGGATCTT
>JASDQU010103240.1:375717-395121 GCA_032191745.1 Picea mariana | reverse complement strand
GGGATAATTAAATGTAATAATAAATTTGTATAAATAATAAATAAATAAATAAAATGACATAACTATTCATAAAGAGGCAAAGAGTTACCATGTAGACTATATTTATAGTAGGGGTAATTTATTATAAATTATCATATCAATTATTCATTTTATATTATACATTTATATATATTTTATTTTTCTCATATATAATTGGATAAAGATCATGGGGTTTTATGTTTCACTCATACTATAAGGAACAATGCTAAGGAGATCATAAGAGAATATGGCACTAAAATATATGAGTTTGAGGAGCTAAAAAAATGTTACTATCTATATGTAAGATGATGTGGAACTATAGGACATGGAGGTAATGCAAGAAAATATTTTGGTAGTGGTTTCAGATGAGGAGGATAAATATATTTTAAAACCAATTGAGGAGGAGGAGATTTAGAGCATCATTTAGAGTCTGGAGCCAGATAAGGCTTGCGAGCTTGATGGTTTCTCGATTTCATTTTATAAAATATTTTGGCATCTCATCAAATATGATTTGAAAAGGATGCTTCAATATGCCTAGTGCTCCCTCAAAATCAATGGAAGCACCAACTCTTCTTTCTTGGATCTAATTCCAAAACAAGTGAACCCCTCCTCTTTTTTGCAATTCAGACTAATTACCCTTTGTAACTCCTCATACAAAATCAAGAAAAAAATCATATCATCTAGGATGAATAATATTATGCCCAAGTTGATTTCCTAAAATCAAGGGGGGTTTATGCAAGATATGCAGATAATTGACAATATTGTGCTTTTGAAGGAAGATATTCATTCAAGTAAGGTGAGCATAGAGAAAGGCATGATTATCACGTTGGACATGGAAAATTCCTTGGATTACGTGAGGCTCTCATTTCTCTTTGGGGTACTATAAAGGTTTGGATTCATCTCCTACACTTTCCAGTGGATATCTTCATGCATCAGTGCCCCTTAGATCACCCTACTAGTTAATGGTAGACCCACCTAATTTTTCCAAGGGAGTAGAGGTCTAAGGCAAGGCTACCCCTTGTCTCATCTCCTCTGCACCATTATGGTTGATTCCTTGTAGAAAGATTGAAGTAGAATGCATTAGTGGGAATCTTCTAGGAATCAAGTTTTTTGGGGATGTTAAGAGCCTCAATCATTCACAGTTTGTGAATGATACTCTTCTCCTTGGTAGTGCCTCCATCATTATTGCTACAATATTCAATTATATTTTTGAATATTTTCTTCTTTCTTTTGTAGGGGAAGTTAATCACCAGAAATGTCAAATTTTTGGTTGAAATGCTAATATCCAAGTAATCCACTCTATCTATAGAACTTTGAAAATTCCCTTATCTAAAAACAGGTCTTCTTTCAGGTACCTTGGGATCCCTATAGATCTCAAAAATCATTCCTCGCAATCTTGGTCAAACATCATTGATAAAATAAAAACTATGTTTGGACAATGGGGATCTTAATGGTTGAACCCAACGGGTAGAGTGGTCCTGATAAAATCAGTTCTAATACCCCTTCCTATATATCAATGTGCATCCATGTTTTCACCAGTTGGTATTATGAACCATAAAAGTCTCAACATCAGGAAGTTTATTTAGCAAGGGGGGAATTCAAATACAAAGAAGTATCATCTCATAAATTGGAAGATATATAGAGTCCCAAAGGACAAGGTTCGCTTGGGAATAAAAGATCTAAATTTAATGAACTTGGCAATGGGAGCCAAATTATTGTGGAGTAATCTTATAGGAGGAATATAATGGTGGAAGAATATTTTGTAGAACACATACTTCAAGGGTGAAAGAAACAGGTGCATAGAGAACCGAGTGGAGTCACAAAAAGTTTCACACATTTTGAAACTCCTTAAAGTGAAAACCCCCTAATAAGATCAAAGCTCACATTGATACTAGGAAATAGAAAAGGAGATCTTGATTTGGAAGGACAACAGACTTGGGAAGGATGCATTCGCTATCAAAAATGATTTGGATCCTCTCAAAGACTAGAAAGATATTGCTAACCTAAAAACATAGTATGATATTTCAATTTGGGATGAAAATTATATAACATGGATGAGATGGAACTTTAGAGTGCCTTCAGATCCTCTTTGACCTTTCATTCCTGCCCTCAATCATTCTCTTACTAATTGCGCGCCATGAAATATTAGAGTAAAATATTGTAGGGGATGGAGAGAATCTACATATTAGGGAAAGGGATGGATACTTTCATTGCTAGCCTCTCTCCCAATGCCTCGGTGTTCCCCTCTTTGTAAGTGAATTTGGAATAGTGATGGGCTCCCTAAAATTAATATTTTTTGTTGGATCATGATCAATGAGAAGCTACTATTTTCATAAAAATTGAGGAAAATGTGGATCCATGGACCCTTTCGATGTGAAATGTGTTGTACAACAAAAGAAACAATCCAACATTTATTCTTTGAGTGTAATATATCAAAACAAGTTTGGCTTTGTGCCTTCACTGGGATAAGTCATTGAGAACAATGGTTATTCTCGTGGAATAATATGTTCACATTTTGTTGCATAAACTATTAGGGATCCTCTAAAAATAAAAACACTTTCAAAAGGGTGTGGATTGCCTTTCCAAAGTTAATTTGTTGGAAGCGCTAGTTAACTAGAGATAACATAATCTTTAATAATACTGAGGACAAACCTACAATAATAGAAACCAAATCCAAATATATTCTATTAGAGTGTCTTAGAAATATAATTAAAAATTAATATCAAGCCTTGGATAGTGTGGATGATATTTGGTTAAAATAGTTTAATCTTTGTAAAGAAGTCTCTCCTTTTGTCATTTCTAGGCCAATTAACTTCTCTGAGTGGAAAATTAGAGAGGAGAAGAAATAATTTTGTGACTGGGAGTTGCAATAGAGATCCTTTTCCCTTTTCTTGGATGGGGATTCAAAGAAAAACCCAGGGGTGGTAGGAGTGGGGGGGAATATCCATGATTGATCCAGATGGATGTCGGTGGCCTCCCACCTATTCCAACTGGCTCATTTTGGTAGTTTTCTAGTTTGGCAGTTTTTCCCTAGTTTTCGGGTCCTTGACTTGCGGGGGCGTTTTGAGTCCCTAAACAACATTTTGTAGGGCTTGCCATAGTCAGAGTGACCTTTGGTAGATAGAAGAAAAATGTATGAAGCGCCAAAAGTTATGTGGGCCCCGTTTGGGTAAGTTAGTACATCAATTTCCCGGGGTGATAACTTTTGCATAGGATCTATGTTTTAGGCGCATGATAGCCCATTGGAAAGGTATATCTGAGGACTACACATGTCGTTTTTATCTATCAAAAGTTATTTTGACTGTGGTGAGCCCTAAAAAACATTGTTTAGGGCCTCAAAATGGCCCCCCAAGTTAGGGACCCGAAAACTAGGGAAAAAAACTGCCAAAATGAGCCAGTTGGAATAGGTGGGAGGCCACCGACATCCATCTGGATCAATGATCCTAGAGGAACTTCAATAAATTTCTATGCATGGGGCCCTAGTCATCTATCAAACAATTTGGCAGAAGCATATGCTCTCTTGCGTGGCCTATATTTAGAAAAGGAGGAAAATATTAGAGCTCTCTCAGTCTTCAAGGATTCAATGATCATCATCAAAGAAATTATTTGAAAAACCACTCCTAAAGGATCCAAATTAAAAAACATTGTCTCTAGAATCAAGCAAGAAACTAGATCTTTCACTAGAGTCTCATTCTTCCACATTAAGATAGACTTGAATGAGGAGGAAAATCAATGGGCCAAATGAGCATTTGAACTTATCCTTGTCATCTTGGTAAAAAATGGGGTGCAAGACTTTATGGCTATCCCCTAAATTCTTGATTAAGTGGGTATTGAGTTCATTTAATTTGACATGAAACAATTGCTATCTACGAGTTAACGATTCCTTGGGATGGGTGACTTGAGGACACATAATGCCCTCCTATCCATGTGAAAATCCCCTTAGTTCATGGAAATTGAGTGAAACTATATGTTTTTATACAATCGTAATGGGATAATGGCAAGGCCAATGAATGAAAGTTGGTGCATATCAGGTCGGTTCACCCACAAGCCTATTAGTATGATAGTAGTTATGTTGGGAGCTTGTTCCTTTTTGGGACTATGTAATTTATATCTACGCTATACTATCTAGAAGCTAGGTTGGTCTTAATTCTAGCTCTCTACATAACTCTATTGAAATTTTCTCTAGGAATTTGGAAGGTCGATGTCATAGTGTGGCTCTGGCAAAAAATTAAAATGTTTCGAGCTTGTGGAAGTATTCTAATGTTAAATTTTAGTTCTCTGAATTTGGATATAGTGTGGTGATTTCCTTTTGGTATCATTTCACTCAAGAAGATACTCTTATTTTCAATCATGGTGGTATGCCATTGAAATTTCATCCCTAGAATTTAGGAAGTTAATCATTTTTATTGTTGTTCATTTGGTTAGTATGAGCAAAAGGTTTGGTTTTCTCTTCGTATTCCCTTTCTAGTTCTATTGTGTGGGTTTATTCAAAATGGAGAAAGGATATGTGTAGGAGCTTCATAGAGTTATGCATCTCCATGAAGATCTCATTCAATCTAATCGAAGTTCTATACTTTTAGTGTCTTCAAAAAGTCACAGTTATTGAGTATGCTTGCACCAACCAAAATGCCAATACCATGAACATTCTAGTACATTAGAAGTAAATAATTGATTCTCTTGAAGTAGATTGCAACAAGATTTGAAATATTTCACTCATCCAACATATGGATTCCTTACCAATGGCCTCCAACAACAAGGAAATAGAAAACTCAATTTAGGTTGAGCCAAAGGAGGAAAAGACGGTCCATTAGCTGCATGACCTTATGGAAATCAAAGGACAAAACTCCCCTCAATTTGATGAGGGGAATGAAGATGAGGGTAGTTCTCTTGTTTATTGTTAATGGTATGTATTTTAGGAGTCTATGTGAAACATGCCACTTGTAGGCCAACTTGGAACATCTATTTTGTATTATGCTAGAATCTTTTTTATTTATTCTCAAAAAAATGTCTTCATTTGTTGAAGGCAAAATAAATCAGCAATATGTAACTCATTGCAAGGTTTGACTGCAACCCCCTTTTAAAATAATACAAATTCTATTCTAGTTTAAAAAAGAAGATTCAACTAACCTTTCATAGGATTCATATGTTATGTTACTAAAGAATGGTCAATAAACCCTTCTCCAAAGAAGGGAGAAGGGTTGGTTAACCTTCTCTAGAGAAAGTCACCCAACCCTTCTCTAAAGAAGGGTCCTCTGAAAATTTTGTGGAGAAAGGTTGACCAACCCTTCTATCCCTTCTACAAAGAAGATTCAACCAACACTTATTCAGAGATGGTGGGCCAACCCTTCTTAATAGAAACCAAATTTGCAAATATATGCACTACATCGCATAGAGCACAAAAAATGGACTCCAAATCACAAAGTTATGACCTTTTGAAAATCACCATCCAACACCTCTAATGAAAAAGATTAGCCGACCCTCCTCATGATAAGTGTCAGCTGACCCTTCTCCCTAAAATGGTTAGATGACCATTTTCACTAGAGGTTTCAAACAATTATTTTCAAAATGCAACAATTTTTCCATTCAAACTTTGTTTTCTATGTTTTTCCCAAGAAGGGTTGGAAAACTCTTCTCACTAGAGGTGTCAACCAATGATTTTCAAAAGGTGGGGAGGAGATAAATTTTCATTCTCTTGCACTGGAGTGATTATATTTTTAAATTTTGGTTTCTAGTGAGAAGAGTTAGCCAATCCTTCTCCATGTAAGGGCTGACTACCCCTCCCCATAGAAGGTTCATAAGACCCTTCTATGAAAAATAGTTAGTCAACCCTTCTCTAGAGAAGGGTTGGAATACCCTTCTATGGGGAAGGCTTGATCAACCCTTTTATAAAGGCATATCATTAGACAAGAAGTGTCGTGTAACCCTTCGCATAAGAGGTGTTTGATGTTGATTTTCAAAAGGACCTAGATTTTCCATTTTGCTTTTTTTTTTTTATGATTTAATTTTTGTTTTGGGGTAATTTTTCATGCTATACACATTGAAGTGGTTGTATTATGTAAATTTGGTTTACACTGATATGGGTTGGATGACTCAATTTGGTCAATAGAAGGGTTGATCAACCCTTCTTCAAAGAAAGGTCTCTCGAACCTTCTATGTAGAAGGGTTGGTTGACCCTTCCCCACTACAGTTTGGAAGACCCTTCTAGAAGGATTGTTTGATTGTTATATGGAGAAAAGTCAAGTGATCCTTCTCTAGTGATATAAAATATTTAAGAAGTTGAATGTATAAGGGTCAACCTATTCTTCTCCAATTACATTATTATCGACATGGTAATCACCTCATTGATTCCTTCATTTAATGTGATGGAAAGGATGGGAGAAGGGTCAACAAAGTCTTCTCCATCTACGGTTTAATTTGTTAGACTACAATTATCCCTAAATAGACTTTGGTTATCCCCAATTTCATTTCATAGACTCAAATGATGAATGGCCTATTAATATTATTCTTAAATATGATAGAAAAGTTAGAGATAATAATATCATTATTAACAAATAATTATATCATTCCATATCCTTAACAATATACTAGATTTCTACTTAATGGATCTAGAGTAAATAATATATAAGGTAAAACCATTATATTGATATTAATCAATTTAAGAATAATTCCTACATGCAATAGAATAAACTATATATTGGTAAAATGTAATTATAATTATATCATTATCCTTCATAATATATTAAATTATTTTTTTAATATTTACATTAATAATTTTGATTAAACAATAATGTATCCTATTAAATAGTTTTTTTAATATTTATATTAATAATTTTGATTAAACAATAATATTTTCTACATGAAATAAATAATAAATTGATGAATATAATTTTATAATTTTTAAACATATTAACAAAACATAAAAAAAATTGTCTTTAAATTTTATATAATATTTAGAATTCAACATCCCACCTTTTTAAAATTATCAATACCCCACCCATTTTGAAATTTCAACATCCCTCTCATTTCAAGATTACAACATACAAGTGATTTCAATTATTCAATATCCTACTCATTTCAATTTTTAAACATTCTACCCAATCCAAAATGTATAAAATTTAGAATTTAACATTCCATCCTTTTCAAATGTCATACAACCCACCCATTTCAAAATTTCAACATCCCCTCATTTCAAGATTTGAACATACAAGTCATTTCAACTACTCAATATCCTACCCATTTCAAATTTGAGATATTCTGCGTAGTTGGGCATCCCTCCCATCTACTAACATATAAAAAGTTAAAATTTCACAAATGTAGTCTTAATTTTTCCAAGCTGACAACCAAAGCCACAACTTTTGATTGAGAATTATGGGGATAAGGTGAACTTAAGCATTAGAGGAGACAACTCTATAGTTAAGATAACATAAACTTAAGGTAGGAAATTATCCCTATATTTTGTTTATGTAGTTGCATAAAAATATAAGGAACAAAAGAGAATTGAAAGATTTTAAAATAGAGTGACATGTATCTATAATGTTACAGTTAGTAGAATAATTATGAATCCCTTTTATGTAGTTGCATAAAAATATAAGGAACAAAAGAGAATTGAAAGATTTTAAAATAGAGTGACATGTATCTATAATGTTATAGTTAGTAGAATAATTATGAATCCCTTTAATATATTTGCAGTAACTTTAGAATGGTGTATGTTCTTTACCTTTTTTACATGATTTTCTGTAAATTATAGGTAGTGTTTCAACATAAAAGGTCTTCTTTCATTGTTTTAAGATCAAATTTGTCGTTATGTTATTTTTGTTGAGAGCACATAAAAAAATATTGTAAAAATTATTATTAAAATTAAACACACAAAAAAATAAAAAACAGGAAATAGAACTTGAAAAAAAAAATACTTGGATTATTTCAATGTATTACAAAAACAAAAGAACCATTATCTCTTTATAGAAAAGTAGTACATATATCCTAGTTGCATAAACCCTAAAAACACAAAACTTAAATTCATCAAAACCCTTGGTTCATCAATCATAAAAGGAGGACTTAAGTGTACTTTAAATCATTATTATAACATGAAATAATAAAAGCATAAATTAAATTAATAGTCAAAAAGTGGCTATTATCATGTGTAATCTAAATTCCCATTATAACTCTAACAACTCTAGTATCCTCCTTTAATGGTCATTCTAGAAAATACACCAAGTTGTTTTCTAAATTTTACAAATTTATTTGGGCCATAAGACTTGGTGAGAATGTCTATAGTCTGGTCTTAAGTTGGGAAATATTACAACTCGACTTCTCCATCTTTTATAAGTCAAATGAAAAGACAATGCACATCAATATGTTTTGTCTACTCATAGAAGACGAAGTTCTTTTTCAGTGGTTTTAGCCTAAAAAGGTTCATTACCCAAACTTCATTTTCACTTGTGGGACTTGCTTTGGGCCAAATTATGCATACTAGCATAATGATATATTTGAATGTAGGGAGTGGATTGTACATGTTATTGGAGACGTTAATCATCATCGCGCTGAAAAAATTCAATTATGAGCTCTAATAGAGCCAAACTTGATTTTTTCAATGGGACCCATTTTCAATGAAATTATGCACACATGCTTAATTATGTATTTGTATGCAGAAAGTGATTTGAACAAGTTTTTTGAGGTCACTAATCATCATGGAGGTAATGGAGTTAAATCTCTAAGTCTAGAAGTACAAAAATGCAATTGTTAAAGATCAAGCTAGAATATCTAGTTTCATGTTTTGTTAACAAAGGTATGTCAAAGAGGCATCAAAATATATCGTACAACCACATTGAAAATCCATATGTATCTTCTACACATTGTATCTAACAAGGTGTCATTATCATTCCATATACAAGAGATATTTCTTTCACTGGTCCACCGATTAAAAAATAATTTTAGAATATTGTTGATGAGGATAAGAGATACAAGCTACTTATGACATGGTTCTTTCGACCTCATGAAAAGCACATAAACCAAAAGAATCAATAGAATTCATGAACATAAACCAAGCTTACTTCATCATTTCTCAAGTTCTAGTGCGTCAAATCCAAAATGATAACATTTTCTCTATTATACCCCACCCCAGAATTCATAAACATAAAACCAAACTTACTTGATCATTTCTCAAATTCTAGTGCATCAAATCCTTTTCTCCACCCCACCCCAAAATTCATAAACATAAACCAAACTTACTTGAACATTTCTCAATTTCTACATGCACTAATCCAAAATTAGTAACATTTTCTCTATTATACCCACCCCACCCGGGTTACAGTTTTCCTAAGTTTGAGACCGAGGATTATTTGTCTTAGTTTTTAGGGGTGCTATTGAGGAAAGGCGGCTAGTTGAATCACGTGGCATTAGCATATATTTCCAAGGTATAAATCTCACATACGTTATCAATCTATAAATCAAATATGATGGAGAGTTAAGTGGAGCGTGGAGCCCACAACTGAAAAGGATATCAGGTATAAAGCATATAACATATGGTAAGCATGATCGAGGATGAGGTGGAGCATGGAGCCCGCAACTCATATGTTTGAAAACATTGTCACGTGAAAAAAAATTAAGAAACATATAACATTTTCCCAAAAGAATAAAGTATATAATATATGGTACGTGGGCTCCATTGGATATATATAAAATCTACCAACCAAAACGCACACTTCAAGATTATATTAGATTCTTCTACGTCAATGCTTTATTGATAATAAAGTTAGTTGTATTATATTATGTGGACTTATTGATAATGATAAATTACGATTTGAGTGGGTCTAATTTAGAGGGTTAGAGGGGTAGGATATGTATGTTCCTTATTTCATAAATAAAGGATTTCTTATATAAATTTGTTGTTTAGTTTGGTTATAATCTTAAAAATTAATAAAATTAATTATTATTATTATTATTATTATTGCAAATTTAAAAGGAAAAAATAATTTTAGATTAAATTATTAAGTTTCTTGCAATAAAATAAAAAATAATATTAAAATTATTAAAATAATTTTAAACTTAATATGAGAGTAAGAAGTTTATATTTTAATAAAATGAATAAAGTTAAGCTTTCCATTGGTTGATAGAAAAATTGTTGTAAAATTTTTTTTTGGGTTTGTGTATCTCTACTGATAGTGCAAAAATGATTTTTTTCTCATTGTAAAGTATCACAAGTTTAAACTAATGAGAGAAAAGGGTAGATTGAAATAAGGGGTCATCAAAGATTAAAGATCTACTTGGAACACCAATCTTTTTTTACAAGCAAGTAATTGTGTTTCTTCTTATTATTTCTTCCATCACTTTGATTCTCTTTGTATATTGAAGAGCCAGATTTGGTAATGCTCCTTGACACTATGTTGACCAATCTAAATAAAACAAACTCAATTAGATAAGCTTACTCAAATGAGACTATATTTTTTATAATCTATCCCAAAGATAAGTAATAGCTACATGTTCTACATCCTTTAACATTCCACTACCAAAATGCCTCATGTGCTAATTACCAAAAGCATTGCATGTTTCCCACTTTAACCATATCCATAGGAAAGTATAAGAGAACATACAATTCCTAACAAGTGCAAAAGTATGAGAGAACATACAATTCCTAACAAGTACAAAAATATGGAATTATGCAACCAAGGGTTCAACCCTTCAATGATATATATTGGGACTTCTTAAGAACTAGGATACAAGCTCACATATTTATGGTGTTTAATTACATACTCATGTAACTAACATAATGGCTATATTAGATTTATCTATTCACTCGTAATGTTGAACCATTGATCTCATCTAAGTAAATTAAGGGTAACCAATAACATTCTATCAATTTAAAATCACTTATGATATTTTGACCTTCTTTCTTCTAATGCATATGTAATCACCATTAGACTATCAACATGTATTATGTGTGCATCTAATAACAATTTCAACCTACTCCTAATAACCAATCATTACAGCATGGGTCATGTAGCCACAATATTATTATTAATCAATTCTTAAGATCCTTATATCTGGGTTTATGCATCTCACCAATCATATGTCATGCAAAAGAACAACAACCATTTATAAATGGGGAAACTTATTCCCAATGGTTTTCACATTCATACACTTCAAACATATCGAAAATACCTATAGTTTCAAATGAAACTTGCCAACTACAATATCATGAAAGTACATTAATCTACCCATATCAAGATTTACATTCTAAGAGGTTTCTTTTCTAAAATCCACAAATAGATATACTCAATCCAAAACAACCTTTGAAATGAGAATAATGTTTATAATATGATACCATTATGCAGGATTCTTACACGTATAAATGCATAACCTCAAAGAAAAACTAAGTAATAACATNCCCCCCCCCCCAAAAAAAAAAAAATCGCATGCAAGATCCTACAAGAGTTTCCTGCAATCCATAGACTTAACCTATGGCCACAACAAGTTGTTGTCACCGCTGTGCTATAGAAAAATTCAAAAAGAAATCTAAGCAAAATTCAACTTGTAACAACCCATTTTCTCTATCCACATATCATGCCTGAGACTGCATAAACTGATAATGAATCTATTGTAACTTGTGGGATTCTTAATCTTTATTACAAGAGGAAATAAATATTCAAAATGTTTCCAAATCACTTCTACACATCAATGAAATCGAAAGAGGAGAGAATCGTGAATGCTTGAACTACAATACATTTAGTTGAAGAATGATGAAATCGTTTTGGTTTTGAACTCCCACTCCAAGCTCCCTCCTTGCCAACAAAGTGAAAACTATTGAATTTCTATGCTATCAAATCCAAAGGGTACTCTTCTTCTCCTAGAAACCCCAAGTTGTAGAGATTATTATGAAAGAGTAATCAATAACAAGAATGTGAAGGGAAAGAAGACCTCCTTCACGAAAAGATTGTGCTTCTCTCAAAGAGCTAATGTGGATCCTCACCACAAACAAGAACAAGTGCTTGATCAAGGCTTGGCACAATCTAAAACTTTATCCATTAATACTCCATTGAATTTCAGCAATAATTCAACCATCCAACCATTAAGTTCCTCGTATGGCCACCTCTCCCCTTATTTTATAGTGTTTATACATAGTGTCACATGTTGATCATACATAATCCCTAATTTATAATCAGCCATTGTGCATATTACTCACCTGACAAACTTTTTCCTATTTTCTTTTTTAACTTAAACTCACATGTGTTTACACATTAAAAAAATGCCCTCTTTAATTAAATAAAAGTGAGGGTTTCCTTTGATTCATATGTTTATAATGAACACTTTTACTTTCTTTTTCTCCACTTTCATTTTTTGCATGGTAAAAACAAATCTATTTTATTCATGACCATCCATTCTATTTAAATGAGTATACTTCTATCCACATGAATATTTTTTCTAAATAGTATACTTCTATCCACATGAATATTTTTTCTAAATAGTATATATATATATATATAGGGAATCCCAAATATTATTGAGGGTGAGACCATGGTCACTCCAACCTTGTACATACATGTTCACGTCAAGGGGGGCCCTATATATTGTGAGTAAGGCTACATTTACTCCATCTTGTTTACCATTGGTGAGAGACTCATGGTCTAGTGAGGAATAAGGATTCCATGCCCTTATTGTATGCATCTCAATTTATTCTCGTGGTCAACCTCTGTAGCTTTACCTCATGGCATCATGAAACCTCCCATATGAGGACATGTCCACTCCAAACTTGGCATACACTAAGGAAGTTTCTAGTAGGTAGGAAAAAACTCCTCTCCATGTGGAATGTCAGTTACCTCTCTTTCATACAATCTCTGCCCATTTGTAGGCTTAGCTAGAAAACATATTTCTTATTCTTGCACACATCTAGGTGTTGTCCCCTAGGCCACCCCCCTTACTCTCACAAGAGGGGGAAATGACATGGCATTATGTGCATGTGCATGTGCATCTCTCTATGTCACTCTAGGCCTTTCAACCAACTCTCGGGCCAGGGGGGATGATCTCATTTCTTCCTCAAGATCTGTTCATGCCTATCACATAAGAATTAAATTTATTCTCTGAAGGTCCAACTTGTTTTATTTTAGAGGTGGGTGGTGCATAATGGTGGCCTATGCTATTTGTAACAAAGAAAAAAAAAGAAAATGTATGTTCTTGGAGGTAGACAAAAGAGAAATGATTAAACTATACCCATCTAATAGTTAGGAATGTGCCATGTGAAGTACCCTTATCTTATGGTGAATCCTTGGTGAGATCCTCAATAGATCCATTTGTGAGCTTTTGGATAGCCACATGACATCTTTTGATTGGATTTAAAGATCTAGTGACAAGTCCCTTTGGATGAATATTTAGAGGGACATGTGATAGCTTCTCATTGGCTATGATGATATGGATCCCTTGAGGGTTGAATCCTCCACTAATTGAATACGAGTCATTGACCTTATCTTGCAGGAGAAATATGAGACATTTTTCAAGACCTTCCATTCTATTCTCTTATATTTTTCATGGGGAAATTATATCCTTTTGATATTATCTATTGCGAGAGATCCTAACCATTCTTGGTGTCATTGGGACTTTCTTCTTTATTTTTACTAGACCCCAGCAATTAATTATGGACCATTGATATTTTTGCATGAGAGTGATATCCACCATTGATCTCCCTTCCATGGAAGGAAACCTTAGTCGTTGATCAAAGTCATGTGGTGAAAATCCTAGTCATTTAGACCATTATTAACCTTTTTAACCCCCAACAGACCCAACCATCAAGATGATTTGTGAAATGTTGAACTATATTTGTGGGAAGATATCCACCATTCATGAAAACTTAAATTTTAAATCCCCCTAGACCCAACCACTACAAGATAATGTCGACCATTGATCATCTTCAGCGATATAAATCTCGGTCGTTCATGCCACTTTGCATTTTCATCCCCTCCTTTTCCTTGATCTTCCACGAGGAATTTGAGTCATCAATCTTACTTCATGGGGAGATTCTTGATTGTTCATGATACTTTTAATATTTTGGACCTTTACTTACCTGAACCCCTATGATCGACTATGAACCATTTATCTAATTTTTACGAGGATAATCATGGCCATTCATAGTTCTTTGCAACATTCAACCCCACCAATGGACCTCACAATCATGGATCATTATAATTCATTAATTTGTTTAGGCAGGGGGATTCTTAGTCATTAATTTGCTTCCTACCTATTCACCCATGACTTTTTGGAAATGTGTTTACTTGAATTTTGTTTGGGAATTTCCACCATTGATTCACAAAGATGTAGATGTGAATAGAAAACATGGTGGCCAATGGGATCAAATAGATTTTCTTGTAGGGGATCTGGAGCAGTTTGGAAAAAGGAAAAAAGGAAAAATTTATTATGGAAAGGGAAAACTAAGGATAATATTGATAAATTTATGGTAGGGGTTCCTTTCGGGAAACAACACTAGGAACATGACATTACATAACACTATCCAAATAAACCAAAGTAATTCATATTCATATATGCATATCATAGAATCTAGGTTGAAAAATATGGTCTTTTGACCCTATCTCAAGTACATATATCCTAACTTGTTATCAAAGTCCAAGTGCATGTAGGTCTTGCCTCTATCACACTAAAAAGTCATCAATAATATCACAATATATACAATCCAAACACACATGTCATGTGATCATTAATCAATTTCATGAGTCAATATCCTTCATAGGGTTTCGTTATTTAACCATCATCACCTCATATTATAAATTAACACACAATGTCATAAAACACAATGTAATTCAACAAATTCTATACATATTCATAGACCATACATATTCAATACATCATATAGCAGTACATAATCATATCATATCATTAAAATAGTTTTTAAGCATAAGTTACTCAAGGGTGCATCCATCAAACAATATCAAGTGGCCCAAACATCTAAAACAACCTCAAAATAAGTAATAATATGTATAGTCAAAATGGGGCATGAAAAATTGTAATCATGATACAAATCCATATTCCAAATTATCTTAGGAAATAGACTTATTTCCCTCCTACGACCCAATCTATGCCATTTTGGAAGATATTTAAATGAAGAATGGCATAGAAACAATGGTGAATCAATCCTCATGTAGTATTCTACCTTAATTTCTTAAATGGTGGAGGAAAAAGGTGAAGTAATCCCCCACTACCATTTTCTTTCTTCTTGGGAACATTTTTTATTTAATTGGTATGTGGAGAAACCTTAGACAAAGACAAATCAGCCCAAATCCTAGTGCCTTTTTTGTTTCTTACTAATTAATGGTAGAATCCTTATGTAAGTCATATATTATCTTTACTACACTGATAAAATAAATTTCAATCCATTGCCCTTGCATTTATTGAGTCTATTTGCTTCATTGGTATTCATTTAAACTAGTGTGATCTATTTTTAAATTCCTAAGAAGTTTGTTGTTTAAAATTTTCAGCGATGGGAAAGAATTCATAAGTAGCCCTCCCCTAATTGAAGATCATTTTTTACTAATTAGTCGTATTCTACTCATAATTAGATTATAGTTTCTATGGTTCATAACCGCATTTTTATGACCAAAATATCTTGGATACCCCTCTTGTTTTTCTTATTGATCACTCCCAAAAACTATAACTCGAATCTTTGTTTAGTTTCTTAAGGCTCTACCTTAATTTCTTAAATGGTGGAGGAAAAAGGTGAAGTA
Organism: Picea mariana; assembly: GCA_032191745.1. Taxonomy (NCBI): domain Eukaryota; kingdom Viridiplantae; phylum Streptophyta; class Pinopsida; order Pinales; family Pinaceae; genus Picea; species Picea mariana. Next base: position 379,381 of record JASDQU010103240.1, on the reverse strand, counting down.
ATCCCCCACTACCATTTTCTTTCTTCTTGGGAACATTTTTTATTTAATTGGTATGTGGAGAAACCTTAGACAAAGACAAATCAGCCCAAATCCTAGTGCCTTTTTTGTTTCTTACTAATTAATGGTAGAATCCTTATGTAAGTCATATATTATCTTTACTACACTGATAAAATAAATTTCAATCCATTGCCCTTGCATTTATTGAGTCTATTTGCTTCATTGGTATTCATTTAAACTAGTGTGATCTATTTTTAAATTCCTAAGAAGTTTGTTGTTTAAAATTTTCAGCGATGGGAAAGAATTCATAAGTAGCCCTCCCCTAATTGAAGATCATTTTTTACTAATTAGTCGTATTCTACTCATAATTAGATTATAGTTTCTATGGTTCATAACCGCATTTTTATGACCAAAATATCTTGGATACCCCTCTTGTTTTTCTTATTGATCACTCCCAAAAACTATAACTCAAATCTTTGTTTAGTTTCTTAAGGCTACAACAATGATATCTTTCTTGAAATTCAACCTGTGCATTCGAAGACGATATTTTATTCAATGAGGGTACCCCTCAACCTAAGAGTTAGATCAACAATCTAGACTAGCATAAGAATGTTTTCCTACACTTTATGCCCTCAAATTTATCCTTGTGAGAGCATGAACAACCTAGGGAACAACATAAGAAATGGCATTGTTGTCAAGGAGAGAGATTGTTGGAAGATTGGTTGTTGTCATTGATGTCAACCCTAATCATGGGTTTTCGACTACAAGATTGATAAAGGTATTTGGACATGAAGGAAAATGCACATGCATATACAACACCCCTGAATGGATAGTATACATCATGTTGTTTCCGATGGTATGTGGCACGTCACATGGATCCTCATGGTTGAGGAGAAATGAATTTTTGAAGATGACAAAGTGAATTGAAGAAGGAAGTACATGTTGGCCCTGAAGATAATTAAAGAAAAGAATTACAAAATAAGAAAGTGTCATGTCGACCCTAATGTTAAAAGGAAGTGACATAAATGGTATAAATAAGCATCATTATGCATTCATTTGATACAAGTCGAATTTTAGAGGAAATAAGAAGTAAAGAAGGATAGATTTCAAGGGAGGATGAAGTCTTTTGGTGATGTGTTCTAAGGTATGTTATTTTCAGGTCATCTTACCATTTTTTCTATAACTATTTTTCTAGAATGATTCAGATGGTGAAATCACTAAGTTATTGAGAAGACATATCAAGGTACCTCTGGTAAAAAATACATCTCTTGATTCGCTATATTTATGGAGATACACTCTGTGGAAGATAGGGTTTGTGACCAGTCTTGAAGCTAGTCAATAAACAGGTGTTCCGGGTAAAACAATCATAACTTCTTCATCGAGAATCCACATGACGTGGGACAGATTTCATTGGAAATAGTACAGACTTTGGTTTCTTTTGTGAGATTTTCAGAATCAGATGTTAAATATTGAGTGTAGGGCATTTTGTACAAGTTCGGTCTCCTGAATAGACCAGAATTGAATAAAGTCTACCATTGTTTCTATAACTTCTTTTTGGGGAGGATTCAAGGAGTGAAACTTGGAGGAGTTTTAGAGAATACATTGAGTAATATTATATGCAGGATCAGAGTACTCCAAGAATTGAAGAATTGTATAAATTGAAGAAGTCTCAGGAAGCATGATCAAGTTCTATGTGATGAATGGTTGATGGTGATGATTTAATGTAAAGTTTTATTACCTCTCATATATTCTTGGGTGGAAGGAAGGGGCAAGGATGGAGAGTTCAACTCTCTCTTGATATTGGAGGATTGTATATTCCTCTTGGAGGTTTATCTCTCCCTTTACATTTGGAAGCTATAGCTACCTTTAGAAGTCATTACTTCCCTTGAACAATAACTATTGATTATTTCTCATAGATTGTGCATGGTGTATTGTGGTGTATTGGTGTAAATCTTATACTATTGTTCATTGCTTATTGGATATAGTTGAATGGTTTAAGTATAAGTTGAAAAATGTTTTAAATTGTACTTGATACTGATTCACCCCCCTCTCAGTATCAACAATTGGTATCAGAGTGGGTTACCTTCAGTACAATTTAACCACTGGAAGGAAGATCCTAAGAAGAAATGGAAGACAAAATTCCAAATGGGATTCCACCATTTGATGGAAGCAATTTTGAATACTGGAGTAATAGAATGGAAACTTACTTGAAAGCTCTTAGGAAAAATGTTTGGTTCTCAGTTGCTTAAGGATACAATGCTTTGAAGAAACCAAAGACTGCAGCTCATAGGGAAGCAAAAAGGAACAACAAATTAGCAATAGATACCATCCTGGATGGATTGACAGATTCATTGAAATCCAAGGTGGGATCATGTGCATCATCAAAAGAGCTTTGGGACAAGCTACAAGAACTTTATGTAAGGGAATACGCAGAAGAAGAAGAAGAAGAAGAAGTTGAAGCAAATTACAACATCTCAGATTTCAAAGAAGAAAACAGAGGTCAGTTCTTTTGCTTTAATTGTGAAGGAGTAGGTCATGTTGAATTTTAATGCCCTCATCCAAGGATTGAAAGAAATAACACTGAAGAAGAAAATTCCAATGAAGAAGAAGAAAATCATGAAAAAAAAATTATTCAACAAGAAGATGAGAATCTTAAAAAATTGAAGCATGTTGAGATTGAAAATAGCAAGCTCAAAGACACACAAAGAAAACTAAGAAGTGAATTGGGTAGTTGTGAAAATACATTTGTAATCTTGAAGAAACAATTATAATACTTTGAGAAACTAAGAGAAGAAACCATTTCCTTGAAAAATGTACTCGAAGAAGAAAGAAGAATAGGAGAAGGAATGTCCAAATGAAGAAGAAAAAAGAAGATTGTGAGAAACTTGAAGAAGAAGTTGTCTCATTGAGGAAGAGCTTAAGAAACTCTCAAGTGCCAAAATACTTAACACATCTTGGATGCCTAGGTGAAACTTCATACAAAGAAGATGCAAATACCAACAAGAAGGTTGAAGAAAGAGCTACACACACAGTTGATGAGAAGTGGACCAAGATACTAGAAAGAAGGAATGATTATAAAAGAGATGAATATCCAAGAAGACCTCCTACCTTCAGGAATCAAAGAAGCTTCAATCAGTATGAATGAAACTACAGAAGAATAGATCATGAACCCAGATGGACTACGTCACAAAGAAGCCCACTTACTCCAAGGTATCAAAATTTCTTTCTTGGTCATTGTTATACTTGCAAAATTTTTGGACATAAGGCAATTAATTGCATAATCAATGAAAGGAACACATACTCAAGAAACATGAATGGTGTAAATAGAAGATATGGAAATAATCATGGATTTGTCAACATAAGTTATAATTCATTTTCCCCATTGATGGACAAAAATATTGCATGCTACAAATGTATTTATCTTGGTCACAAAGCACGAGATTGCAGATATATGAATGAAGATGTCCCTATGCCAAACAAAGTATGGAGAAGGAAAGAGATTCCAAACAATGAAGATTGTCGAATAGCATTGACCTCTGAAGAATGTAAAGAAGAAGATGAATGGTACATAGACAGTGGATGTTCTTCACACATGACCAGGGATCAAGACAAATTCATCAGCTTGAAGAGAAAGGGTGGCAATGTTGCATTTGGAGATGACTCATCT
>JASDQU010103240.1:361819-375634 GCA_032191745.1 Picea mariana | reverse complement strand
ACGTTTGATTCCCGAAAATGTAAAATCAGAGAAAATAACTCAGGAAGATTGGTTGCAATTGCAACAAGAAGACTGAACAACATATACATCCTAAACATGAAGAAGAGAGAGAAGACAGAAGCCACACAAAAGGATTCTAAAGAAGAAAAAGTCCCAAAGACCAAAAATAAGGATGAAGTATCATTGAGTGCCACATGTTTAGAGGGAGTAGCCCCAAAGAAGAGAGTTACATTTTTCCATTAAACTCAGGGGGAGCAGCCCTAACCTTTGCCATTGATGTCAAAAGGGGAGAGAAATTGGGATCATGATGATAGGGGGAGCATGAGTGTTGCCATAAATGACAAAGGGGGAGATTGTTGGAAGATTGGTTGTTGTCATTGATGTCAACCCTAGTCATGGGTTTTGGACCGCAAGATTGATAAAGGTATTTGTACATGAAGGACAATGCACATGCATATACAACACCCATGAATGGATAGTATACATCATGTTGTTTCCGGTGGTATGTGGCACGTCACGTGGATCCTCATGGTTGAGGAGAAATGAATTTTTGAAGAAGACAAAGTGAATTGAAGAAGGAAGTACATGTAGGCCCTGAAGATAATTAAAGAAAAGAAATACAAAATAAGAAAGTGTCAGGTCGGCCCTAATGTTAAAAGAAAGTGACATAAATGGTATAAATAAACATCATTATACATTCATTTGATACAAGTCAAATTTCATAGGAAATAAGAAGTAAAGAAGGCCGGATTTCAAGGGAGGATGAAGTCTTTTGGTGATGTGTTATAAGGTATGTTATTTTCAGGTCATCTTACCATTTTTTCTATAACTTTTTTTCTAGAACGATTCAAATGGTGAAATTTCTATGGTATTGAGAAGACATATCAAGGTACCTCTGGTAAAAATTTCAGCTCTTGATTCACTACAATTATGGAGATACACTTTCTGGAAGATAGGGTTTGTGACCAGTCCTGAAGCTAGTCAATAAACAGGTGTTCTGGGTAAAACAGTCATAACTTCTTCATCGAGAATCCAAATGATGTGGGACAAATTTAATTGGAAATATTACGGACTTTAGTGTCTTGTATGAGAGTTTTAGAATCGGATGTTAAATATTGAGCATGGGACATTCTGTACAAGTTCGGTCTCCTGAATAGACCAGAATTGAATAAAGTCTACCATTCTTTCTATAACTTCTTTTTGGGGAGGATTCAAGGAGTGAAACTTGGAGGAGTTTCAGAGAATTTATTTAGTAATATTATATACAGGATTAGAGTACTCCAAGAATTGAAGAATTGCATAAATTGAATAAGTCTCAAGAAGCATTATCAGGTTCTATGTGATGATTGGTTAATGGTGATGATTTAATGTAAAGTTTTATTATCTCTCATATATTCTTGGGTGGAAGGAAGGGGCAAGGATGGAGAGTTAAACTCTCTCTTGATATTGGAGGATTGTATCTTCCTCTTGGAGGTTTATCCCTCCCTTCACATTTGGAAGCTGTAGCTACCTTTGGAAGTCATTACTTCCCTTGAACAATAACTATTGATTATTTCTCATATATTGTGCATGGTGTATTGTGGTGTATTGGTGTAACTCTTACACTATTGTTCATTGCTCATTGGATATAGTTGAATGGTTTAAGTATAAGTTGAAAAATGTTTTAAATTGTACTTGATACTGATTCACCCCCCTCTCAGTATCAACAGATATATCCTAGAGAATTAACAACATGTATTGGTTCCACTACTCATCTAATTTCTATATTTTTAATCTAGTGGAAGATAGTACCCAACATATTGCATTATTAAAGAATGATTTATTGGAAAATTGTTGATGAATCCACATTTATCATAGCACTAGACTGAACCCAAATTAACATATATCTCTACTATATTCAGTGTTTTAGTGACTCCATTAATCCAAATTGGAAATCTTAACTTGCCTTGCATATCTTCTTTAATCCTATTTTGAAAATCCATGCTATCATTTTACTATAAAATCCTTGGAAAATTCCCTTGTTACAATTACATCTATGTTGAAATTAGAATATTTTAATCCTCATTAATATAATGTGGTGCACTTCCTTTGCTGGACCAAATCCATTGTTCTCAAAAACTCTTTATGTTGGTACTCATGATTCATATTTTTCAATAGTTTTCATTATATCCAAAAATAAACTTACCTTTGTTAATCTTGGATAGAAAGAAGGTGCCATACCTTAGTTTTTTACAAGACCCTTCACCCCTTGCTTGCTCAATATTGGGTAGCAACAAGGTACCATCCCTTCGTTTTTTACGAGACCCTTCACCCCGTACTTACTCAATATTAGGTAGCAACAAGGTACCTTCCCTTAGTTATGTACAATACCCTTCACCTCTTGCCTAACAGGTATCTAAAATCCGCCCAAAATTTAGTGGTGTTGGCCCAAAAACAATTGATAAACATGTCACATCATTGCAATATCTTAACAACAATCTTGTCATCTAGCACGAGGATGTTTTTATGTGTCATTTTATGCATTTCTTGAAAGGGGATGCTATATCTTGGTTAAAACAATTGTCATTTAACACCATCTCTACTTGGTAGTAGTTCCATGATTTCTTCTTACATCATTGGGGAGATAGAAATTATCCTTTTTAGTTTTATTGGATTTTAATTCTTTGAAAAGGAATGGCTTAAAAAGTCTAAAAATATTTAATGGTAGGTTTCATAAATCTTTTCTTGAACATCTTGAGAATGTAAGGCCTTCTGAAGTAGTTGTTGTGATTTATGTTGTTTCCCATGCTCCTCATTTTTCACAAGTTCTTAGAGAAAGACAATCTTCAAATTTCTATACTATGTTTGATTATGCATTAGCACTTGAAATAAATATAATAGATTCTAGAATGTTGGCTACTTCGCATCACCAATCTCCTAAGAAATGTTAGCTTTGGGGGTTACTCTAAAAGTGTTTACACCATGTTTATGAGTGCTTCATGAGACTTGGGGTACATGGTCTATGTTCAACCCCTGGATGGTCCATGATGGTTTTGCACCAAGGAGATGGTTTGTGATAGACTTTCACATTGGAGCTGCCTTTCTTCGTGATTTCTTGACCTTATTTGGGTTCTTGCTTGGCATTATTTCTTAGGGCATTAGATATCTCCTCATATCTTAGGTGAATTTTTACATGACAATCACATGGGGATGGTTTCTCTCTTGGAGAACAACCTACATATGAGGATGTCTTTCTCTCTCTCTCTCTCTCTCTCTGGGTTTTCAGATGACACCCTAGGTTGTACTTGGAGAGTATAATAAAAAGAGGAGATGTTTCCTTCAAGGACATCATTGTGTGATGCATGCTTACTGGATATCCTTGGTATGAGCTAGGGTTTTATTGGTTTTCCCTAACTAGGGTTTTATACTATTAGTGGTTTGTACTAGACTTGTGATAAGTCTATGATATGTACATGAACTTCACCTTTATACATATTAATGAAGTTTTGGTTGTCCTAAATTTTATTGTTGGAGCATATTGAATTTAAGGTTAGGGTTTCATCCATTTGAGATTTGAGATTAGGGTTTTCAAATGACACCCTAGGTTGTTCTCAGAGAAGATAAGAAAAAAAGGAGATGTTTCCTTGGAGGACATGATTGTGTGATGTGTGCTTATTAGATCTCCTTGATATGAGCTAAAGTTTTCTTGGTTTTAACTAACTAGGGTTTTATACTACTAGTGGTTTGTACTAGACTTGTGATAAGTCTATAATATGTACATGAACTTAATCTTTATACATATTAATGATTTTTTGGTTGTCAAATACTTTCGTAAACCACAAATTTGATTTCCATCTATATTCTTCATGGTTTGTAATTTCCAACTCTACACATATTGTTTATTTGACATAAGTTAAGGGTGAATGCGTTAAATGATTTAAAATTTATATTGAATAATATGGGCATATTTATTGTTGTTTTTATAGTTGTAATAGATGTTTTCAGATTTTTTATATGCATGATAAGTTTTCCATAGAGTGTTTAAACTTATTGAAACATATTTGCATCTCGTCTCTTGAATTTCCTAGTGGATTGGGGTTATTAAGAGTTGAAATATATTCCAGTTTTTATGTTGTTTTGTTTATATTTCATAATATCCCTAAGAATAAAAATTCATAGGGTTGATATCCAGGAAACCTCTAAGAAAGAGAATTTTTTTCTATTTTGCATTAAATGTTAATTTCTATACGATATCATATATTTTGTGGCTAATATCACTCTAGGTATAAGAGGGAGTTTTTATTTCCATTGAATAGCACCTAGGAGAGGTACTTGACCTTGTTTAAGGTTATTGGGTGTGATTCCCTAGGTTTTTTAAGATGTGAAGTTGCACTTATGAGAGGTTTTGAGGGGTTTCTTTTGTGATGAGAGATGATGTGTCTACTATATTGATGGATATTGTGGATGTATTTTTAGTAGGTGTGATGCTTAGTAGGACCTATGTTGGGTCGTTGATTTTTTCGAAGGGCTAATAGTGATAAGGAGTATATATATGTGATTATTGGTTGTATGGTTTTATTTTCAATAGGTGATATGCCCAGAAGGACCTACAATAGGTGGTTTATTTATTCTAGTAGATGATAGTATTTTTCACCTATGATAGGTGAATATTCTTCTTCATATTTCATATTTACCAGGATATATATGTATTATGTCTCTAGCTTATCCTCTAACACTGTGTCTATTATTGGATGGTAAGAGGACAATGGATCTTTGATACTTATGACATATGACAAGTATTTATTCAATATACATCAAGATCAAGAGTGTAACGTACCCAACCACCCAGGCTAGGCCATGTCATGCAAAACTCTCTCATTATCATCTCTGATACCAAAATGTAACATACCTAGCCTCTAGCTAAGCAACATTGCGTGCAGAATACACATAAAAATGAAACTTCTGCTAACTAAGAAATTATTTTATTGTTAGTCGATTTCCTATAGATTACAACTACAAATTTAAAACAAATTTAGCTACTGTCCATAACCATAAAAAAGATGCATCTAAAGAATGCTAATAATCAACATGAAATACAACTAAATTGTTCATTACAACAACAAATAAGTCATTCTCATTCACGTAGAGTTCATGCATAGAAATAACACATGTAAATAACTCAGTGCAAGATAAAACACTTATCTTTAAACAAGAATCTTGCAACCAATTGCTTGGGACAAACGTTCTACCCAACCATAAACTGATTGTTCCAAATATCAATAGCCAGTCACCCCCAAGCTGAGGCTAGTAATCCACAAAATAGGGTGGTTTCTCATGGTCCACTCACATCTCATAAATCTCATAATCTAACTGATATTCTCCTACAACTATCTCTATTCTTCTACGAGTTCTCTTCCTCTTGACCTACCCAACCCAAGGAATGCACCATTCATTTTTCAGGGATCACCCAAGGAATGTACCATTAGTTTATCAGGGGTAACCCAAGGGATGTACCATTCGTTTATCAAGGTTAACCAAAGGGATGTGCCATATTTTTATTAGGGATATCCCAAGGAATGTTCCATTCACTTATCGTGGTCTCTCTGGTATAGGTAACTAGGAATCTCTCAGTTGGGAACTCAAGGGAACTTGTTTCTAGGAAAAGTATCAACAAACCAACAACAAACACTCGTTTTTTTTGTGTATCTCACACATGAGTTCACTCTTCAGGCCTAGCGACCTGGCTCTTCAATTGTTCATATCCAATCCACTCTAGTTGCACTCCAGAATTCTCCCTCCATGGTTGCACCAACTCCAAAATCTCTCTTCTTTCTTCCCATGCACAAAACTTGACTGACTAAAAACATTCCTCCCAACCCATAATGATTTCCTCTCTTGTGGATTTCCTTTCTTGACTCACGCTCTTCCCCAATATAATTGTACTCAACCCCCATGTGCCCAATAACTCTAGGATGTGACCACTCACACCCACCCTCTTACATGTATTCAATGATTAGCTTTGGAAACACTCAACAAAAATCGAAAGGTTCATATACAATTGGCAAGTTTGGGAAAATGGGTTAAATTGATATACATGGGTAATTCACCCGTTGACCCCCTCTTGTCCATTATCCTAGAAACTTCCCTCTCTTGTGGATTAACTCAGCCCCCATATGTTGTCCATGTCCCCTTAACAATCAACATCACATTTTTTATTATTAAAACATTGAAATACATGAATTCACATATTTCATCGCTTGGCCATAGCCACATATTATATCCACATAAGCCTTACTTAAACTGGGGATTATAATGGGAATGTTACATTCCCCCTCCCCTACAATTGTGTGTCTTCCTCGGTGCACTCTATGTCAACACACACACACACACACACAGACACACACACACACACACACACACACACACACACACACACACACACACACATATATATATGCAAATTTACATCACAACACTTAGAAATAAAAATTATGAAATTTAACAACTCCAAAAGTAGATCCAACCATCAATCTATTGCTCCTCTCAACTCGTCGAACCAAGGAATGCACCATTCATTTATCGAGGTTGACCCAAGGGATGTACCATCCATTTATCAGGGCTAACCCAAGGAATGATCCATTTGTTTATCAGGATCCCCCGGTGCAGTTGGCTAGGACTTTGAGATGTGGTTCTAGAACTCTAGGTTTCCCAAATGGAGCCTTACATTATGCCTTCTTCAAAATTGTCAACAAAATTAGGGTACTTCACCCGCATGTTTTCTTCATTCTCCCATGTAGCATATTTAGGACCGTAGCAGGTCCATTGAACCTTTACCAACCCTATGGTTTTGTTCCTGAGCACTTTGAATTTCTGGTCTAGGATGCGTACTGGTTCCACCCAGATATCCCCTTCGTGCTCCATCTGGATCACATTCCAATCAATTATGTGGTTAGGATTAGGTACATACTTCTTTAATAATGATACATGAAAAAAATTATGCACTCTCATGGATGCAGGAAATGCTAGCCTGTATGCAACTGGCCCTATCTTTTCTAATATTTCAAAAGGTCCACAATATCTTGCTACCAACTTCGGAAACTTCGTAATCTTAGAAAACTTCTATTTTCCTTCACTTTCAAAAATACATTTTATCCCACTTTAAAATCTTTGAAAACTTTGTTCTTGTCTGCATAACTTTTCTGCCTATCCTGACCAGCCTTTAAATTATGCTTTATCCTTATCATCTGTTCTTCCATTTCTTTTAACAAATTTGGCCCAACAATTGCTCTGTCTGTTGGATTATCCCAACTCACCAGGGTGTTACATTTTCTTCCATACAATTCTTCAAATAGACTCATCTTCAACGATGCCTGATACCCATTATTGTAGGAAAAATCAACTAAATGAGTATAATCTTCCCACTTTGATGGTTGATCCATCACATACATTCTAAGAATGTCCTCAATTGTTCTGTTAGTCCTTTTTGTTTTCCCATCTGACTCTGGATGATACATTGTGCTAAGATTTAGACTTGTTCCAAAGCCTTTGAAAAAACCTTTCCAAAAATTCAAAGTGAAATTTGGATCTCTATCTGAACCTAATGTCTTAGGTACTCCATGTAACCTAGCAAATTCCTTCATATAAATTTCTGTGATATTTGTTTCCTTGTGTGTAGTATTTACTGGAATAGAATGTGCTTCTTTAGTTAATTTATCCACCACCACCATGATGGAATCATGTTGCTTCACTGTCCTCAACAACTTAGTAATAAAATCAATAGTAACTACTTCTCACTTCCATTCTGGAATGGGCAATGGTTGTAGAAGACCTGCTGGGTGTCTATGTTTTGTCTTCACTTTTTGGCATTATAGGCATCTGGCTACATAATTAGACACTTCTTTCTTCATTCCCGACCAAAAATACTGGCTTCTTACTGCTAAAATAGTCTTTTGATATCATGGGTTCCCGACATATGGTACATTATGCATTTCCTTCAAACCTTCATTTTTCATCTCATTGTAATTTGGCACATATACTTTTTCCTTGTACATGAGAATTCCATCTTCCTTCATCTCATAGGAATTTAACTTTTGCTGCAAATTACCTTGATGTAATGTTTCTCTTATTTTCATATATTTCTGATATGAATTCGTTGTTGCAATAATTTGATCTTTCAGATCTATCCTATACATGTTGATGGTTGCAATATGCACTTCATGCGCTCTCCTACTAAGTGCATCAACTACTTGATTTTCTTTGTCTTTTATATGCTTAATTTCGAAGTCATATTCACTCAGAAATTCCAGCCATCTAGTTTGTCTGGCATTTAATGCTGGTTGTCCAAACAAATGTTTCAGACCACAGTGGTCTGTTCTTAGCTCAAATTTCTTACCCATAAGGTAATTCCTCCACATTTTCAATGCATGTACAATCAATGCTAATTCCAAGTCATGTGTAGCATAATTCCTCTCATGCTCTGTTAATTTTTTGAACTCATAGCATACCACATTGTCCCTTTGACTGAGGACTTCATCGAGTCCTACCTTGAATGCATCGGTGCACACAAAAAAATCTTCATTTGGATCTGCAATCTTCAGTATTCGTGCACTTGTCAATATTTCCTTTAGTTGTCGAAAACTCTCTTCACACTTGGAAGTCCATTCAAATTTCACTCCCTTCATTTGCAAAGAAGTGATTGTACTTGCTAATCTGGATTATGTTCAGAATGAAATGAAAGAAGAGATATTCAATGAAATACTCATGAAAATTTCCAAAAACAGAGAAATACAACAATACTTGATTTCTATTAATGAAAAAATTGTAAAGAGACTATAAAAATATAGAGTGCAAGACTCACTAGAATGGTGGCAGCTTTATCTCTAAGAAGAGATGCGACGACTACACTCATTTGCAAGAAGATGATTACAATGAGGCTCTAAAGGCATTTTTTATGTTAAACATGAATGCCAAACCCCTAGACATCCAAAAACTTAACCCTAGGAGATGAAATGCCAAAAGTCATGTGGACCCCGTTTGGGTAAGTTAGTACATTAACTTCCTGGGGTTGTAAATTTTGCATACGATCTCCATTTTAGGTGCATGATATCTCGTTGGAAAGGTCTTTTAAAGAACTAAGAATTATACCATAAAACTCTGACTATGTCTACAGTTTGACTATGGCACGCCAAAATAACATTGTTTAGGCCCCAAAATGGCCCTAGAAGTACAACAAGATGTGTTGACATGAATACATATAAAATAAGCTAGTTGGATTAGGTGGAAGGCCACCAATATCAACCTAGAAGATGTGTAGGGCTTCAGACAACCCCGGAAGGGTAGAACCCACAATTACAAAGAAGTACAGAAGAATGTGTTGAACAAAAAACTGACAAAAGGAGTTAGTTGGAACAAGTGGATGGCCACCAATATCCACCTGGATCAATAATCCCCCCTTAGGAAGCAATGGTCTCCATTGCATTGAGTGCCAAAGGAAGAGGGGAAAGCATTTTCTGAATCTGAATCTTGGTGAGTTGTGTGCTTTGTTGGAGAAGTTTTTTTGCTTGTTCTATGGAAGACTGTCACAAACAGATTGCCAGCGAGGTTGAATATGATCCACCAACATGTTGTCTCTAGGTTTTATGCAGCATTGTGTAGGCACCATTGTAGGTGAAGAACAGTATATTCTTTCTCTTTGAGAATCTATTTTTGTTGGATAGAATGTATTGAGGCTGCAATGGTTGTAGCGGTCTTTTGTGCATCCTTTGAACAGACTATGAAGAGGATGAATTTTGCAATATGAAAGATTACCTTGCGACACTGGTTTAGTGGAGCAGTAGTTGGAACTACCTCTGGTATCTTATAGATTTGACCTCCCAGAGTAATAATGACACTATGAGGTATAGACTCATAGACAACATGACATCTCCACATATATGGTTGGTCCAAAACAACATCACACACATAAAGAGGGGAAACATCACACACTACCTCATCCTTGAAGGGTTGGATTTCATAGGACAGGTGACATTGCTGGCTGACACAAAGATCTCATCCTTGGTGAAGCCACCCGATGTTGTATGGCTGCGGGTGTGGTGTTGTTGACATACCCAACTGTTTGATGACCTTAGCTGAGATGAGTTTCTTTTGGCTATCGTTATCAACAATGAAATGAAACGAGGTCCCCTTCACCCACATCTATGAATGGAAGAGGCGCTCCCCCTTTTTAGGATCTACTAATTCTTCTGGTTGAATTGCTGTGGTCACGACAATAGAAGTGGGGTCTGCATCAATGATATGTATGTTTTCAATACTTTCTGGATCAAATTCTAAATCAGGGTTCGGCTCAGTGTCTTTGACCTCAGCCACCAATGACTGTTTCGAGCAACATTCATCAGTGCTGTGCTAGGGGATTTTGTGGAAGTCACACCACTTCCCAGTGTCATTCTTCGTCTTTAATTTACCCTTTTTATCATGTTTCCTGGATTGGTTGTCTAGAGGCTATTGGTTAGGATCGTCTTTACTATGCTTTGGTTGTTTCATATTTGTAGACCCAAATTCCCATTTGTTCTGGTGCCTAAATTTCTTCTCGATTTTGATAGCATATCGATAGGCAGCTCCCAATGATGAGATTTTTAGGAAATCCATTTCAATTTGGATGTACCTATGCAGAGCCCCATAGTATTTTATAACCATATGCCACTTAGAGTCTTTGATACCTAGCTTGGTGCACAAGGTATGGAAATTATTTGTGAACTCTAACATTGTTTGGCTCTTCTCTTTCCATAGTGTGGTCTATCTCATGTACTGGTCTTCATAGTTATCAACAAGATAGTACTGTTCTTTGACCACATCCACAAAAAAATCCCAAGTGGGCTCGACCCCATATATTCGAGATTCCTCTATGGAAATTTACTCCCAGTAATTTTCCCACCAATGTTTGACATGGGGGAGAGCCTTGAGGAGTGCGAAGGTGATATTTTTCTAGTCGAAAAAAATTTCAACAGAGAAATAACCTTCTAATAGATTTAACCATTTTTCTAGGGCATCTGCATCTATTTGACCTTCAAATATGGGAATATCAAAATTAAATTGTAACTTGAAGGGAGAGGTTCCTCCAAAATGGTCATTGGATGAAGATGCGCCTGTTGCTATCGACATGCGTTGAAGGATGTGTGCAAAATTATCCATCATTTTGTCCCTTTGTCGCACGAGAGCTTGCTCAAGCAAAAGGTTAATAGAATACTCTGCTCCACTGTTTTTATTTTCTGCTACCATCAAGGGTTTCTTGGGCGTGTGAGAGTGATTTTATTCAAGAGATACAAACTTGAGACCCAACTGACTATACTTGGACCTCGTCGGGGACATGCGCTGAAAAAAATGATCAAGAGAAACCTACTATAATACCACTGATCTAGATTATGTTCGAAACGAAATGAAAGAAGATATATTCAATGAAATACTCATGAAAATTTCTAGAAACAGAGAAATACAACAATACTTTATTTCTATTAATGAAAGAATTGTAAAGAGACTGTAAAAATACAGAGTGCAAGACTCGCTAGAATGGTGGTAGCTTTATCTCTGAGAAGAGATGTGATGGATACGCTCATTCGCAAGAAGATGATTACAATGAGGCTCTGAAGGCCTTTTTTATGTTAAACAAGAATTCCAAAACCCTATACATCCAAAAACCTAACCCTAGGAGATGAAACACCAAAATTCATGTGGGCCTCATTTGGGTAAGTTAGTACATTAACTTCCCAGGGTCGTAACTTTTGCATATGATCTCCGTTTTAGGCATGTGATAGCCCGTTGGAAAGGTATTTTAGAGAAATACGCATTGTGTCATCAAACACTAACTCTATCTATAGTTTGACTGTGTCATGCCAAAATAACACTGTTTAGGGCCTCAAAACGACCCTGGAAGTACAACAAGATTTGTTGACATGAATACATACAAAATAAACTAGTTGGATTGGGTGGGAGGCCACCAGTATCCACCTAGAAGATGTGTAGGGCTTCAGACAACCCCAGAAGGGTATAACCCATAATTAAAAAGAAGTACAAAAGAATGTGCTGAACTAAAAACTAACAAAAGGAGCTAGTTGGAACAAGTGGGTGGCCACCAATATCCACCTGGATCAATTGCAAACCTTGAGAACCCTTTTATGAATCTTCAGTAATAACTGACAAGACCCATGAATGATCTGACCTCTGTCACATTATTTGGTGTTGGCCATCCACTAATGGCCTTTATATTTTCAAGATCAACTTCTATCCCTGCTGCTGAAATTATATGCCCCAAGTAGTGAATCTTCTTTTAGTAAAAGATGCACTTAGTTATCCTATCATACAATTTATGCTCTCTTAAAACTTGCAACACCATTCTTAAATGTTTCGTATGTTCTTATTCTAATTTAGAATAGGCAAGGATATAATCTAAGAACATAATCACAAACTTGTCTCGGTACTCCCTGAACCCTCCATTCATCAAGAACATAAAAATTGTTGGGGCATATGATAACCCAAATGACACTATCATGAATTCATAATTCCCATATCTTGTTCTGAATGTTGTATTGTTGATGTCTTCTACCTTTATCCTTACTTGATGATAGCCAGATCTCAAGTCAATCTTCGAAAAGATTCTTTTACCTTTCAGTTGGTCAAACAAATCATCAATTCTTGGCAAAGGATACTTATTCTTTATGGTAACCTTATTAATCTACCTGAAATCAATAGACATCCTTAAGGTTCCATCCCTCTTTTTCATAAAATGAACCGGGGTTTCCCAAGGTGACACACTTGGGTTCATGTAGCCCTTCTTCAATAGTTATTCAAGTTGCATTTGCAACTCTTTTAGTTCTGGTGTACCCATTTTGTAACGTGTCTTAGACATTGGGGCATCTCCTGGCACCAAATCAATAGAGAAATCAATGTATCTTTTTGGTGGTAGTCCCGAAGTTTCTCTAAAAACATCTTTGAAATGCCTCAAAATTAGATGGTCTTCAATGCTTGTCACTTTGTTTTTGGTTTCCTCCTCCATATGGGATACAAACATATGACATCCTTTCTTGAAACACTTCTGTTGATTAAGGTTGGTTGTCATTGATGTCAACCCTTGAAGAAAGACCCGTAGCACAAAGGTTTGAGTAATGGACCCAATAGTGTTTGATGTAAATATGACTCATTATTGTTTTTTCATGGTTGATAAGAAGTAAATATGGATGAACTCCAAAGTGGTCCCCTTATGGTGAAAGCCCTCACGGGAAGACGCTTTGTGGAGTAAGAAAACCCATGCTTAATTGTGGAATAATGAGATGCAGAAAAAGTGATTTTGTCAGGGAAAATATCCTATATGGATAGTTCTTGTCATTTCATTTCCGGTGATTTTGTCACATAATTCCTCACGGTTAGAGAGTTATGGCCATGAGAAGTTGGAGACCCCAGGTTTGGGTAATGGACCCAAGTTTGTTTGATGGGTAACGGTATGAGTTATGATATATTTTCAGATAATACTATTCTATATGGATATTACATGTCATTCCATTTCTGGTGGCAGGTAGAACGTCACATAACTCCTCACGCTTTGAGAGTTATGGCCTTACGAAGTTGGAGGACCCTCATATGTCATCTAGAAGCCCCAAAAGGTCAAAGTAATCAAAGTGGTTTAAGAGATTTTAAAAGGTAAATAATAAAGTGAAATTATGAGTGTATTATAATTCAAAGTGAATACAAAATAAATTATTTCAATAATAATTTTAATGGAGAAATTAGAAGTGGACCCAACCCTAAAATAAGGAAAGTGGGGCCAAGTGACCTAGAAGATGTTTTTAA
>JASDQU010103240.1:350334-361769 GCA_032191745.1 Picea mariana | reverse complement strand
AATAATAATTTTAATGGAGAAATTAGAAGTGGACCCAACCCTAAAATAAGGAAAGTGGGGCCAAGTGACCTAGAAGATGTTTTTAAGGAAGCTACTTGGACAGTATAAATAAGAGGCAAGGCTCTCTCATTTGAATCACACTTGAGAATATTGAATATCTATAGGTGTCTGAGGTATACAAATGATATCTAAGCTGAAATTCCGAGGAAAGTGAAGAAAAGAAGGCCGAAATGCAAGGAAGGATAAATTCTTTTGATGGTGCTTTCTAAGGTATGTTATTTTCAGGCCATCTCACCATTTTCGCTATAAATTTTCTTCTATAATGATTCAGATCCTAAAATTTCTATGCAAGTGAGAAAACATATCCAAGTATCCGTGGTTAAAAATTCAGCTTGTGGGTCGTTGTATTTTGGGAGTTACACTCTATGGAAAATAGGATTTGTGGCCAGTCCTGAAACTAGTCAAGATCAGGTGTTTTGGGTAAAAATGTCATAACTTCTTCATAACAGATACAAATTCATTGAGACAAAATGTGTTATTTAGGGTACATTATTTAGTATGTTATGTAATATTTTTAGATCATTTCATCAAATATTTGGTGTGGGGCACGCTCTACAAGGTCACTCTCTAGAATAAGCCAGAATTCAGCAAGGTATGTCATTTTTGCTATAACTCTTTTTCTGAGAGGTTCCAAGTAGTTCCACTTGGAGGAATTACATAAAACACACTGAAGAACATTGTGTATCATTTTCATATCTTTATACATTACAGGTTCAAAGTTATGATTACTTCAAGTTAGGGTTGTTGACTAATCCAAAACGAGGCATGTGAGACTAAAGAAAAGTTTGATGAAAATGCTAGTATCTTGTTTTTAAAGTTAAGAAAGATTTGAAAGAATGTGATCATATACACCAGGTCTATTACAGAGCTACAAATCAAATTTGGATGATGAAATTGGTGAGGGATTTTGGTTGTGGCACATGTTGAGTACATGGTTGAGACAAGTAGTTGATGAGTTGACACATACATGAAGTGTATAGTTGATGATGTTGGTACATATTGATGATTTATAGTTGATGAGTAGTTGACACATGATTGGAACATACTTGGTACATGGTTGGATGCACTTGTTTATGGTACAGGTGTTATTGGATAAATCCATAAGTGCGGACACAAACCGATCTCCCTAGATCCACCTGGATCTAGAACAAAGCAACACAGAACATAACTCTTTCCCTAGATTCTAACCATTGAATAAAATAGGAGGAAAGAACAAAGAAAATACCTTATTATCACTTCCTTTTGTCTTTGTTTCTCCCGCTTTGCTCCAGTGCTCTCGTACAGTCAAGACCAAAACAATACAAACCAACCGAAGTGAAGAAAGCACAATATATTCAACAGTCGATCTACGTATATGATCAAGGAGTTATACAATAAAGTAGAATTATATTTATATTACTGTATCATATTGATGGAAAGTAAAGATTACAACCTGAGCCTTGATGTTGCAAACTTCCTTTCGATGGCCCTTGGCTCCAACACACACACTTGCTCACTTGCATGAAGAAGATCAACCACCTTTGATAAACTTGCTGGAGTTCTTAGCTGCTGTAGCATCAATCCTTCACACAATCTTTCACCAATTCTCCAATGAATCTTGCTTAACCTTGTTTGCTTCTAACTTTTTCCATGAGAATTCTCTCAATATATAGGAGAGAATGAATTAGTTACTTGGATAAGAATGATCCCAAAATATCAGGGAATCAAGTACTACGATAATCATTCGAATGCCATCTCATCCTTCTAGAAGATTCCCTTCTAGAAGCATCGAGAATTCATCTTTTTCCCTTATTTAGAAAGAGTTTTCACCCTAGCAGTTCAACACAGTGCGAACTTCTCGCACCCTGGCTTAAGGCAGCCTGCAATAATCATGCATTCTCGCAGGCAAATATACTATCAGCCTGTGAACAGTCCTCAAAAATTGTAATTTCTGGAAAGAGATGAAGGTAACTTTTCTCAGGAGAAAGTATTAATGAAGAGTCTAAGTACACCATCATCAATACATCATCATGACGACCAAAATCATGGGTAACAGAATGCCCCCCAAAGTATGAGGTTGGAACCAGTGATAGCCGATAGACTTTGTAAGCTGCATGTGTGTGTCGGGAACCAGGAGCACATCTAATTGGAAACCTACGAACAACCAAGCATCTGCAGAATATCATATATACCAATTCTGAGGTAGGAATTCCCATACTCAGATCACAGACTGATGACATTATAGATATGGGTCATGGCCACCAATCATATACTATGGATCCATGCCATCAAAATATAACATAGCCACCAGAATACATTGTGGATCTATGCAAGAAATTTCAAATCAAGACGACATAGCCACGAAACATACACAGTGTATCTATGTGTCGCAAATTATACATACTCCATCACAACCTGGATCACAAAGATAATATCCAGGGTCTTCAATCTCGTCGCCCAAAGTACGAATCTAACCATGTGATTACATGTGTTGAAGTCGAACATGGTAGAAACCACTTGATTACCGGTCAATGATGAAACCGTTAACAAGTGCAAGGAAAATCACCATTGATATCAATGATTCCCAAGGTACCATAGTACAATCCATCGAGTTGAATAAATGAGTCGATGTTGAACATTTGATGGAATCTTTCGATCAGGAGTCAATGATGTAAACCCATTGTCGAAAGCGAGGAAACCTGTCATTGAGGCATGCAAGTTCCAAGGTACCAAATCATTTCTAAGTCTTGATTCCGAATAATGAGCTGAAGTCGACGGAACAAAACTCGTCATAGGAGGGCCTTGATGTATCCCCCATCAATGAAACGAAATGAGTAACAGAGTTTGAAGGTGAAACAGAGCATTTTGCAAATTGGACCGGACACAGGGAAGGCCGATATGAAAAGAATGGATAACTGCAGATGGCTGACTCAATATAGGTTTTAGATGGACTTCTCTTGAACATATGAACGACACGACCAAGGATTTGGAAGCATTGACTCAAATACGACACAGGGAATGAACTTATAGCAAATCAAATGAGAGACAAATGGATTTCCCAAACCGGCTTCAAATGCGATGAATAGGGGGTGTCATGTTCAAGAGCAACACTTACTGCCAATCAATACAAAGATGAAACATATCCCTTTCCCAAATTCCCCCCCACCATTTCTGGGGAGTACCTCTTTATTTTTACGCAAGCTTGAGGAGGATAACATATGCTTGTTGATATAAGCTCCTCCTTCGGACGAGTCCCTCAGAGTATGTTTAACAAACCCTAAGAAGGAGTGGTTCGGTCCCATCATGGGTCTGTCAATGTTTGTTTAACGAGTCCAGAGATAGAAAACTCGAAGGTTTTTCAAGATTATAGAGTTTGGAAAAACACTTAAAAGAGAACTCTCTCAGTTCCTTTTTCGTAAAATAGTCTGGATAAGACCGAAAAAGAGATAAATTATCACTCACCAGATGCTTACTTCAAATACTTTATTGAGCGTAAAAATAGCAAGGTCGCTCGGCGATCTTTTCATGTTTAGAGAGTATGAAAAGAGCTTAAAGAGGACTCCAGGGGGGTTCTTTTTTCGTATAACCTTGTGAGCCCGAAAAAGTGATAAAAGTATGCTCGATCACGTTCTCATGTATTTACGAGCGCAAAAACGGATAAAAACGATGCTCGAGGTTTTATGTAAAAACCATAAAAAACAATCGAAACACACGATGTAAAAATAAAAACTATGTCCATATCCCGATATTTGATCATCCAAGTCATCACACCTGCAAGAGTTACACTCATCATAACATTAGTGATTAGGGTTTAATTAATAAATAATTATAAAAAACCCAAAATGATATAGTAAAAGTAAATAAAATAAGTAAATACTCTTTTTTACCATACCATTTTACATTTCCACTATTGAGCTCAAAAAACCCCTCTTTTACCCTCCAAGTTTGGCGTCAATTTGCGGGTGCTACGAGAGACCATTCAACGAGCCGTCTACAACATTAAGGTAAGCTCTTTGTCCTTGACATTTTCATGGTTGAAATTTGTGATTTCATTGGTTAAAAGTTTAGTTTTTAGTTGAGTTTTCAAGCCCTACAAGCGCACTGCAATTCTCGCAGGCGGGCCATACAGGGCTTGCGAGAATGAGGCATTCTCACAGGTGAGCCTTAATCCACCTGCAAGGTTCTTGCACTGTGTCCATGGGGCAACTGCGAGAACCGCAAAGCCCAATTTTTTTTTTAAATTTTAACCCAAAGAAAAATTTTCAAAGCATGAAAAAAGTTATTAATCCTCTTATTCTGTTCCTTGTGCAAATAATTGGCCATCACCATGGTACTTGAATGGCGTGAAAGGGAACATGAAGAGGATAATGCAATGGCCGAAAATCATCCGCCTACCATAGCCGCTTTGAGAGATTGTGGGCTCTTAAAATACTTTCGTATCCCGGGCATGAGGGCCCAAGTCAGACTATTAGAGTATCTGGTGCGTATGTGGGACCCAGATCAGTAGGTTTTTCATGTGGGAGCTCACACATTGTCCATAGACATTGAGGACATATACTTTTTGACTGGATTGTCCCGACACAGATACTATGTTAGCTTGACCGGTAGTAGAGGTGGTGGGCTAAAGATGAGTGAGTACTGCAATCAATACTGCATTCCCGAGGCTGAGAGGAAAAAAGGAAAAGTGGCTATTTGGGGGGTACAAGACTTGACCCTCCGCACTATCCTTTTTACTATAGCTCAGATGGATGGGAGTTATGCTCCTTATATGGCATTACAAATCTACTTCCAGTACGCCATTGAGTGTACTGAGCCTCGAGTATTCAACTGGGCAGATGATGTGCTTCGCAGTATAAAAAAACAATTGACCAAATGTAGGCGAGGTGACATGAAGAAATTTGGGTATGGATCTTTGTTTGTGTCCTTCTTCCTTGAGAGGGTCCCTGTATTTAGACTACAGGTTGAGTGGAACATATCGGGTCCCAGGGATCCAAGGATGTTGAGATGGTGTCGGCTCATGGCCCGACACGTAGCAAGATCGATCGTCAAGTACGATGATATTTTCTTTGACTAGCTTCAAACCCAGATGTTGATGGTCGATGACTACGCTTATGCCAGGTTGGATTTCTGAGGAGATCCGGACTTAGCACTACCATAGGATACTCAGTGGGGTGACCTTGGTAAGAAGTACACACATTTTCTCTTTTTAAATGTTTTTGAATTTTTATCATATTCAAATGTTTTTGGTTTTATACATTCATCCAAAGACTAATACAAAATCATTTGTTGATAACACAGATGTTGGACCATATAGACCTCCTGGCACTTCTCCCATCCAGCAATGAGGAGAGGTAGCGGCAGCACCACAGTATGCTGAGGATTATCAAGTAGTGGAACAGAATCTAGAGGGCCTTACTATAGACATTCCAGAGATGACTCTAGAAGAGGTTGCACGACGCGATCAGCGTCATACTGTAGGGGTATCAGCAACTATGAGTCGACTGCTCCGTAGGTTTGCTAGGGCAGTTGTGTGTTACCGTGAACGTCATCCATGGCGTCACTTTATAGAAGCTATATGCTTCATTTTTGATATTTTGGTCTTCGGACAAACTTTTTGTAAGAAACTCTTTTGATCGTTATATATACAGATGGCTTCTACCAGTTTACTTTATACTGTGTGCATTTCGATGTGTTTGATTTATAAATGATTCAAATGTCTGTCCAATACATAATTAGCCAATGCATCTGTTAATGTATTAAGACATCTAGGAATATGTTGATATTCAATGTGATCAAAATAACGTTCCAAGAGGAAAATTCTCAAATACACCCGTAATAAAGTAGGACTTCGAATAGAGTAGATATTACTTAACTGTAGTACTACAAGATGCGAGTCAAGTCACACAACCAAATGAAGAATTCCGAGAGAGATAGCATCAACCAATAATTCAATAACGACGCTATACTTTGCAATGTTGTTGGTTGCAGGGCCGAGGCACACACCTCGTAAAGATACAAGTTCGTTTGTTGGGGCATAGATTGCCCATGCAGCGGAAGCAAGGTTCCAAGTACTATGACTAGCACCATCAGCGAAGCCAATATAGGGTAGCAAAGACTCCGACATCTGGAAATGAAACACAACGTCACATAAGGGCAGAGACCAGATAACGACCAAAAGAAAGCTATAGTAACACACACAAAGTATGATACATTAAAATACAAGTACTTGTGTACAGATAATTTATGCATAGTACTTCTTCAAGTACGACACATTCCTGGGTTCACTCAAAGGGATACCATCGTAATCTACCAGATCATATGTTCCTTTTTCCAAAACTCGGTGAAAAATATAAGTACCTTGCCACATGGGTTCGAATTTCCCAGCTCCTAACACATATCGATCCTGTTCATAGAGAAGAACAAGATCACCTTCGGAGAAAACGCGAGGCTTGACATGTTTTTCATATTGTGCTTTAACACATTTCTTCTGGGATTCTATTACTAGAGTGGCGTCACATCGAGTTTCGTCTAATCGTATTAGATACAATAGATGTTCTTCTTCAATAGAAGTGTTGAGTAAGAGTTCGATAGCTAGCTTCAGAGAGGGTATCTCGCATTCTATAGGAAGAATGGCTTCCACACCATAGACTAATCGAAAAGGCGTAAACCCAGTAGCGGATTTGACAGATGTCCGGTATGCCCACAATGACGAAAACAACATTGTGTGCTAACTTGTTTTATGAATTCCTATCATCCATCGAAGCATAGTTATAAGAAATTTGTTGATTGCTTCGACCTGGCCATTAGCTTGCGGATAATAGGGTGTTGAGTTATCATGGCGAAGACCCAACTTTTCCGTAAGTTCAGACATCATAAAATTCTTAAAGTGGCTACCGTGATTAGTGACGATAGCTTGGGGGACACCAAAATGAGCTATGACATGATTAAAAAGAAACAACGTTGCGGTCTTTCCAGTATTATTGAATGTCGGTATCGCCTCGGCCCATTTTGTAAAGTAATCAACAGCTACAATGATGTAACCATGCCCCCCGACCGAGTGAGGGTGACATGTCATGAAATCGATGCCCCATTTTGCAAAAGGACCAACTGAGACCACAGGATGAAGAGGAGCAGGATGTGATCAAATTTTCTGATTGTAGGTCTGGCAGGCATGGCATTTCTGAACAGAAGTAATGTAGTCGTTAAACAAAGAAGGCCAAAAATACCCTGCGCGTAAGATCTTCTAGACAGTAGCATACCCAGACATATGACCACCACATGCTTCAGAATGGCAGTCATTCAAAGCTTTCTCGGCTTCATCAAATGTTATACAACGTTGAAAAACAAAGTCAATTCCTCGACGGTAAAGAGTATCCCCGAGGACAATGTATTGATGTGCTTGATAGCGTATGCGACATCGTTCATTACTAGACAAAGTAGGCCTGAAAGTATGGGTTTGGAGATATATAATGATATCCCCATACCAAAGAACATCAGTGCTAATAAGGAAAAGAGATTCATCAGGTAATGAATCTACTGCTACATTTTCCGTTGCAGAATGAGGAAAATCGCATATCAACTTAGCAAAAACTAATGACTTCTTGGACTTGGCACGGTCGAATTCCAAGTCAAACTCCTGGAGTACTACAATCCATTTGGAGTACTTGCCCCCAAGCAATTGACGTGTCAAAATATGTTGCATAGGGTTGCAATGAGAAATCACCATAGTCTTACGTGAGAGGATATAGTGCCGGAAGCGTTGGACGGCTTGAACAGCAACCAAAGCCAGTTTTTCGACATGTTGATACTTGATTTCAGTTGGTGTGAGACTTCGAATCAAGTAGTAAACAACATGTTCGTCATGTGCATCATCCTCTTGGATGAGAACCATGCCAATAGTGTACTCCGAGGCAGCAAGATAAAGGACATAATCACAACTGTAATCACGAGGAAAGAGAAGCAGAGCTCGCATTAGGGACAACTTTAAAGCTTCAAAAGCAGTGTTGGCAATGGTATCCCAGACGAACTCTGAATCTTTCTTTAAGAGCCACGTAAAACCACGAGTTATCTATGCGTAATTAGGGATAAAACGACGGAGAAAGTTTGCTTTCCCCTGCAAACTTTGCAACTGGCGCAATGTAGAAGGAGGAGGGAGATTAAGAATCGCCTCAACCTTAATAGGATCCACCCGGATCCATTGACGAGAAATGATAAAACCTAGAAGACGATCGAATTCCACGCAAAAAATGCATTTATGAGGATTTAAACATATACGATAGAACTGACAGCGAACGAAAATGGCTCGGAGGTGGGAAGGGTGATCGACTCTACGCATAGAATGAGCGGGTAAATCGTCCAAATAGGGTTGAACGATATGCTTAATATCATGAAAAGCATAAGACATAGCACGTTGAAACGTCGCACCAGCATTCTTAAGACCAAAAGGGAGTTTCCTATAGGCAAAAGTACCCCAAGGAAAAATAAAAGCAGTTTTGTGTTGATCCTCAGGAGCAATGTTAATTTGATTATAGCCGAAAAAACCATCCATGAGAGAGAAGATTTCACTTCCAGCGCAGTCATCGAAAAACTGATTGACGAAGGGGGTAGGAAAGTTGTCCTTGGGACAAGCTTTTTTAATATCCCTATAATCAACACATACACGAATACTGCCGCCTTTTTTGTCAATCGGGACAGGATTAGAAACCCATTCTGTAAGAGCCACTGGATAAATAAAGCCGACTTTCAAAAGTTTTTCAACTTCGAGTTTGATAGCAGCCGCTTTACATGGGTGAACTGGACGAAGGTATTGTCGGACAGTTTTAGCTCCAAGGTATGTCTTTATCTCATGTACAACAATAGCAGGGTCGATACCTGGCATCTCTTCGTAGCTCCAGGCGAAGATGTCACGAAATTCTTTGAACAGATATGTATATGTGACAATTTCATCTGGAGAACATGAAGCTCCAATATGGACATTTTCGACTATCCCAGGTTTAATGGATATGTCAATGGGAATCGTGGGTGAGATGTTACTTAAGTTCCCTTTAGAAAACACATCGTGTGTAGTCGCGGGAACCGTCGAGATGACAACAACTGTCGACAGAATCGAAATCCGTTGGTAGTTCTCAAGAGTCTGTTGCTCCAAAAAAAGTATGGAATGATGATGTCCATCATTCCAAGAGGTGTCCTCCATGACGGACATGATCATCTCGTCAGTGGGAAAAATAACACGAAAATGATCGGGAGACAACTCATCAAGAGAAGGGGTAGAAGGTGTTGCCGATTGAATGGCTTGATAAGCAGACTCAACTGGACTTAATGACATTACGTCGCTAAAATGAAGATGATCTCCAAGGTCAGGGAAAATCCAAGGGTCATGTGACGTAGGAAGTTCATGAGGCATGGTGGAGATCATGTTGATAGAAGCAACTGACGGGCGTGGAATATCGAGTGGTGGAATGGGAAAAGTACCCATTAACGAGGAGTCCTTTAAAATGATGACACCGACGTTTTCATAACCCGGTGGGGTTTTAGAAATAAATGGCACGTTGCTAGTACGAGTATCAGAATTGAAGAAGGCAAGTTGGTCAACTATAACAACCTTTCCTTGATGAGGGAAACGTACTACACGGAAAAGTGTCGACACAACGGTGTGCATGGAATCGATCCAGCTACATCCAAGTAAAATATTATAATCAAGGGGAGTGTCAAAGACTTCCACTTCAACTTGGACCGTCTTACCTTCTAGTGTGATAGGCAACGAAGGAAGAACACCGTAAGGCTTAAAACCAGAGCCATTGAAGGCTTTAAGAGTGTTTTGTGATTCATTCAAGGGAGGAGAGCCAATGGCTTTCCAACAAGCAAAATACATTACACACATTGAGGCACCCTTGTCGATAACAGTTCGTAAAATGTTCTTGTCAGAAACAACAACTTGTATCTGGAACACGAGTTGAGGGGGTAACCGTGGAATGTGATAATCCAAATCAAAGACTATTAAATTCGTATCTGTCGGGTCAATTCCACCTATAGATTTCAACAGTGCCTTTCGTTTTGTAGGACAAGACTGAAGGACTTCAAGGGTTGACATCGCTGAAGGTGCCTGGGCTAGATCTTCAACAATGCTGTAGTTCTGGGCCGCACGAGAATGAGGATTGAAAGACGATTTCCTAATGACACCTTTTGGGGGTGGTCGCAGAACTGTATCAAGACTCGTTCGTTAGAGATGAAGAGGATCGTTAGTAGGTGGAGTTGCAGGAGATGGTTGCACCAAAGCAGAAGGTAAATTGTCAACCTTCTCCTTAGATGGAGTATAATCTTTGGCTCTAGTCGTGAGTGCAACGTTGTTTTTCTTAGAATCACCAGTACACATCAAAACATATGATGTCGTAGAAGAGGAAGGTTGGTCTTGAATGACCAACTGAGCCTGTTGTTGGGACGGGAAGGATTGGGACAAGACAGTCGATGTAGATGGTTTTGGAGCGCTTTGAAGGAACGTCGTGACCTCGGCACGTCGTGGACAATCCTTCGTGTAGTGATCATCACCACAGATAAGGCAAGGGTAGCGGGGTTTGCGCTTATCCTGATCTTCAATAGGAGTGGTTTTAGTTTGCTCTGCTTGATTATTATTTTTTCCCTCCTTATTCTTGCCTCTCCCCTTTTTAGATTTCTGTGTTGAACTGCTAGGGTGCGAACTCTTTCTAAAGAAGGGAAAAAGATGAATTCGCGATGCTTCTAGAAGGGAATCTTCTAGAAGGATGAGATGGCATTCGAATGGTTATCCTAGTACTAGATTCCCTGATATTTTGGGATCATTCTTATCCAAGTAACTAATTCATTCTCTCCTATATATTGAGGGAATTCTCATGGAAAAAGTTAGAAGCAAACAAGGTTAAGCAAGATTCATTGGAAAATTGGTGAAAGATTGTGTGAAGGACTGATGCTACAACAGCTAAGAACTCCAACAAGTTTATCAATACATCATCATGACGACCAAAATCATGGGTAACAACAGGTTGATTATAGGTTGGTGCATGGTTGATGCACTTGTTTATGGTACAGGTTGATTACAGGTTGATGCATGGTTGATGCATGGTTCAGATTTATTGGTACAGGTTTACAGCGGTATATCTCACAGCAATAGTGTGACAGTGGTTCCATCATTCTACCTCTACTTCAGGGTGGTAGGACGGGGCGAGGACAGGTGGTTGTAGCCGGAGAACATTGGGGGTTGTAGCCTCCTTTTGGTTGTAGCCAGAGATTTTGGGAGTTGGAGCTTCCCTCAGGTTGTAGCCTGAGAAACTAGGGGGTTGGAGCCTCCTTCCAGTTGCAGCTGGAAAACAAAGGAAGTTGGTGCTTCCAATGAATGTAATTCTTCAAGACATATAAGAAAAAGC